>WTSP01013832.1:50437-74146 GCA_025331215.1 Actenoides lindsayi | reverse complement strand
CCTGTGATAGGATGAGAGGTGATGGTAGCAAGGTGAAACACAGGAAGTTCCACCTCAACATGAGGAAAAACTTCTTCACTGAGAGAGTGATGGAGCACTGGAACAGGCTGCCCAGAGAGGTTGTGGAGTCTCCTTCTCTGGAGACTTTCAAGACCCATCTGGATCTGTTGCTGTGTGACCTGCCCTAGGTGTTCCTGCATTGGCAGGGTGGTTGGAATCGATGATCCCAGAGGTCCCTTCCAACCTCTACCATTCTATGATTCCATGACCACCCAGTTCCAACCCCCTCAGCCATGGGCATGGACACCTGCCACTCAATCAGGTTGCTCAGACACCCACCCAACATGGCCTTGAACACTTCCAGGGATGGGTCTTTCTAGGCAACCTGATCTGGTGTCTCACCACCTTCACAGTGAAGAACTTATTCCTTTTATCTATTCTGAGTGAATGTATTAGGTGAATGTTTTGGTTTGTTATTTAATTTTAGTTTTGAAATCTAGTATGACAAGATAGTCTAAGTGAATATGTAAAATGTTTACTTTCTAGACATCTTAAGCCAATGGTTTTCAGTGATGCTGTAGAACCTTGCATAGGACATTTAATCCCTTTACAGCTGCCACAGTTTTCTTGCAAGCTTACTGTTGTAAGGCTTTAATGCTGGACAACTTAAAAAGCTTAAAAGAAAATATTTGGGTTTTTTTTTCTGTGAGGGGCTGGTCTACGTGTTATCATCATCCAGTTTTGACAACAATTCACCTGGCTTTTTTGTGTTTGGTTGTTGTATTTTTTTTAAAGTTATTACACAAAAAAAAAAAAGTATCCTCAGCACATCCCAAACCTCTTAAGAAATACAATCCATTCTCGGTCGATTAGCACCACTTCGTGGTCAGTTCTGGTAAGTGACGCCTTCCTACACCCGGCCCTGTTAGAAGCAGACCTGAAATTGTTTAATCAAAATAGGGAAGAAACTTGGTTTGTCTTTACCGAATATCAAAAGCCAAACACATTTGGGAAGTATCAGATGTGATCTGAAATCTGAAGTGTTTTCTGTAAAGTAGTTTTAATTCATTTCCTGTGTTGGTAGTAATTTCTACCTAGCACTTAAAATCACGTTTGTGCTTTTCATAAAGCTAAGGTTTTGATTAGGGTGACTGGTTAATCATAATGGTCTGCAAATGATAAAGTAGATTTATCAAGCTTTTGTTCAAAACTGCATAATATATTTGAATTTAAGCAATTTACTTTTGCTTATCTCAATGTGCAATGTCTAAGAAGTTTCAAGTGGTTTTTGTTTTGTTTCGGAATTGAGCCACTTTTGATTCAATATGCAATAATAAATCATTGTTATAAAGCTATGTATTATACTCATCTCGATTATTAAGAACACATGCACTGTCACACTATGCACGTAGCTAATACACAGAATCCACAGAAAATTTCCATGGTTTTGTAGACTTATGCACCATTAGTGCATAGTTACTTACAGTTACTTATAGATTCTTAGTTCATTAGTTTCTTATAGACTCTGATGCAAATATTACATATAAAGAGGTATTTGTACTCAAAATGTAATTGTCTATAGAAATATCTCATTGCATCTCTTAGCAGGATAATGCTGTGACTACCCCTGTCACCTCAAAGGCTTTCATTTCTGATTGCATAGTATTCCATGAAAAAAAAACAAAAAGAGCTCTCTCTAAATGTGTTTGTAAGTTGAAGATCTTTCCTGCAGGAAAGGTTACAGGCCTATTCAACTCAGATCAGCTTCCTTTTGAGCAGATAAAAATCTGTGTTTACTCCTAACAGTAGTTGGCATTATTAAATGCTGTGAAGAGAAGCTGTACTTGCGAAAGAATTGGTCTATGTTTTGTGTGTTAACTTATGCCAGCATACAAAGTAACCAAACTTAAAGGTATATATGATTTATTTGAAACATTAGTATTTCCCTTTTTTTTCTTTAAGTCTTTGTTAAATAAAATTATAGTGTGTGTACTTTCAGAGTCTCCTCCCCAACTGTTCTAGAGTTATAGATCTTTCCCCCTTTCTCTTTTCTCATTTTTCTTTTTGTAGTGAAAGAGAACTAGATGGTTGAGAAGACCCAAAATAGCATATAGAGTTAAGCCATGAGTTTACATAAAAGGCTGGACTGATTAGGCTTTTAATTGCCTTAAGATTGTCAGTGATATGTGAGATGGAGCATGTTTTGAATACTTCAACACATAAATGTGTTGGCATGTATCAGTAGTACAAATTATCATAGTTTAGTCAAATCTGACAGAAAGGGCAAGGTCGGAATAGATGTGAATATAAATTAAGTCCATGAAAGAGGTATGACATCATTATTTAGAGGAAGTGGCAGAGCATTGTTTTTCTGTGAGCTCTTCCACTCATGTACCTTCTTATGTCATGGTGAAAAACATGATTTTTTTTTTTTTTTTTAATTTTTTTTTTTCCCTTGTGTGGCTGCTATTTTGCAATTTATGAAATTCTATTCATATTGAAAAAAATGCTTGTTTGTTTGTTTGTTTTTCCTGTTGAAAATGATGACTGTGCCAAATGTGATTAACAATACAGACTAAATAATACTACACAGGAGTAAAACATTCTTTGGGACATTTTGTTTCCTCCCATGTTATTATTTCACATTAGCATTATTCTGACATACTATGAATCGGGGCATACCTATCATTTTTCTTTGCTATTATTAGGTTTCTGGCTATTAAAATTATTAATCCACTTGTTAATGATATAACTGCAGTTTCTTATTCTAAGATGTTCCCCAAACACTCATCTGTTCACAGCACAAAACAAACAAAAAAGTTTATGCAACAAGATTTAAGGGTTGTTGTTTTGCCAGACACTTGTACTGATGTGTCTCTTTTGGGCTGTGAATTTCAGTGTGGGGTTTTCCTGTAATGCTTGTTGCTGAGGAAGAATCAACCTGTTTATGGTATAGTCATTTCTGTAATGTAGTAATACATTAAACAAATCTTTTAGTCTACCTTTCACGAGAAAGGGGAGCGGGATGCCTGTGTTTTGTATTGTCAGGAAGTTTGCTGATGTAGGTACACAAGTGGAAAGTTTCCCCATAGTAGATCTGTTTGAAGACATCCAAAATTGCTTTGATTGATCATTTGGTGGTTTATATCCAAAAGGTCCTACTGGAGAAAGAGGGAAGGGGAAGAGAGAATCATTTGCAATATGTCCAAGGCCACCAAACACTTGCCTATTAAATTTTTGATATAGTTATCCACATCTTCATGGTATTTTCATTCTACTGGTCTCTAATTTAGACTTGTACAGAGCATGCCCTTTTGAGAAATTGATGTATAATGGAGTATTTTCTCTTCAAAATGAGCTGTTTCATCATGACTGATCATGCTAGCTATTTGAAGTTTCTCCTCTGCCTGGCTGAATCTTATTCAGGAAGTGGACTTGAAAAGCCACTGCAACTCTGAACTTGTGAAAATAATACAGAAATATTAAAGTATGTCTCCAATTAATAGCATTGTATTTTGCAAAGAGATCATATTACTTCTGAAGAAGCTAGAATACTTTCATTGTCAATAAGTAGCTCCACTGAGAACTACCATGTTTATTAGCACAGGCAGAAACACCATTAACAAAGCTATATTGCTGCTTACGTTTATTAGGTCCACAGGACTGTGGACTATGTATGTCTACCCTCAGACAATTTAAAAATTGTTCTCTTTCAAGCTATGGAGTATATGTCCAAGGTAGCATAACCAGAATGCTTAGATTAGCCATGTCATTGTCTAGGTGAAAGTTTTATATTTAATTTGCAGTATTTAATACACATGGCATGACCTCATCTTACTACTTTTAATTACTACTTGCCAGGGACCTGCTTGAAAAGATTTATGGTAAGTGATGTTCCGCCCTATTTCCAATATATTGAGTGCACTGCATTTCCTGAACTGCAAAGTTCTGTCATCACCCACAGGCACTAACACAACATCATCGTGGGTGAGGCGTGGTCCTATTTAAAACGGGTGGAAATCAGGTCACCGTCTCCCTTGTTTACTGATCTGTTTAAACTTTGGTTTCCATGAATACTCGTGTTTGAGATTTTGAAATTTGCTTTTTGTTAGCAATTTTTGCATGTAAAAAGCAATAGCATGATTGTCTGTAGGGACAAATAAAAGCCCTAAACTCCATGACTTTAGCTGCCTTTGGCGAAGGGGGCTGTTGAAGCGTGCAGTCCTGCCAGTGTGAACCTTCTGCTCCTGAAACTGAAAAGCAACATTTTTACATGACCTCTTGTGAACCCAGACCAGTCTGTTTCTTCCCACTTCAGGGCTAACTATAGATAGGGTTGCGTTGCTTCCCTGCTGAGCCTTGCCCGCAGCATGATCCTTATCTTCTGTTGTGAATTGCCTCTGTGCATCAGTCACGGCCCAGTTATGTCACTTCTCTCCTTTCGGATTTTACTTCCTTGTGATGATAATGTTAAGATAGAAAACGGTCTGTTCCCTCACTTTTCCTCAGTGGAAATATCTGCTTCAGTCTCCCGAAGCAAAGCCCTGATGTTTACAAATGACACCAGAGGTGCGTGCACATCGGTCCATCTTCAGGACCTTTGCTAACTGTCCTTGTTACACGCTGTATCCCCACTGGGTCCACAACAGACTTTTACTTGTAGTAGTTAAGGTTTAGAGATAAAGAAGTGTTTGAGACCAGAATACTTTCCTTTGGTTCAAATGCAAATGTATGTTACATACAATGGGCTGATAATTAACAGGAACAGAAACTGACTTATGTATTTATACCACAAAACATGAATCAGTTAAATATTTCTGGCATAACAAAAAGGAACATGATGAGAATCTTTTGTCCTAAGGGGAAAAGAACATGTGTATCGTAATTGTTTTTAACATTTTCTGCCACCATTATACTATTTATGGTTTTGATTTGGATGACCTTACTCTGGCAGTGTATTTATGTCAGACATCACGGCCTACAGAAAGTATTTTATACGTCTGAAGAGCCTGGCAACTGTTCTAATTTGAGACTCCGAACATTTTGGTATTTCTTTGTTGCTATTGGTTAGTAAATTAGCACTTCTCAGTTGGTAGCTTTTCTTAGAGCTGTGGGAGAGAAATGGTATTTCAGTATAATGCTGAGGACTCAAGGAACAGAGCACAAATCATGTGATATATAACAAGATGACTGAAATGGTTGTTGCAATGTACAGGGTATTTGCTAGTCTAAAATGACAAGCTAGACCATTCATCCTCTGAATGCCTGTTCTGGGGAGAAGTAACTTTCTTGCTGAAATAACTGTTAAGTATTGGTAAGTGTTCTTCTGTTTGCCTTTTTCAGTGGAATGGAATGATACAGAATTAGCAGGTTTTCTCCAAGTTTTATCTGAATACAATTTAAAAAAATAAAAGAAAAAGGATTAGTATAAAAGCAAGGGTTGGGGCTCTTTAGAAAGGAGGCAGGATATCTGTCCACAGGAGCAGTATTTTGTGCCGTGAGGTGTGAGTGCAGCTCTGTTGGTGTGTGTTGCTCCACAGAACCCAGGGCAGCTTCCACAAGCTGGGGTCTGTACTCCCTGTGCAGCAAAGGGAGCCCTGGAAGCACTGTTCAATTGCGTGCCTGTCTCATTAGATACAGGCAGCTCTTGACTAAGGTCCGCTTCAGAAAAAAGAAAAAAAAATGTGCTTAAAACGTGTTATTTACATTCGTTGTGAAAATGAAAGCACAGCTTTCCCTCCTCCTTCAGCAATGTCTCTGATGGCAGAAAGGTATTTTCATTAATATATGCAGAACTAATTAGAAGGTAAGGATACATTATGAAGATCACCAGGCCATATGCATTGCCATTATTTAAACTTTCAGGAATCCATCTAGGAAGGAGAAAGGAGCTATACAAAAAAATGCACAGAGTTATCCTAATGCATACAATCTGTTTGTTATTACGTGATCCCTAAGAAAATTTGTTTAATCTTGGTAAGAGTTACTGAGGAGTAAGTAATATCAAATAATTGCAGAAGTTTCACAGCTATTTAGCTTTTAAACTACTGCTTTCACGTGGAAAGTAAAATCCACTTATCTTCGAGCAACCTTAAGCAGTAGTAGCTATAGGAAACAAGAAATGAAAGATTAGTGATGTAAAAATTAATGGGCTATACTCAATAATAAGAAAAGCTGATAGATTTTGCTTCTTGTTGCAAGGTACACCACTGATGTAAACAGACTTATATTTGCATAAAGTGAGAATCAAAGAGGGAATAGATTTGCATTTAGCTCCATTTCCATTTCACATAGTCTTTTGACATTAAAAACTGTTATCTCTTTTACAGAAGTCATGTGGGGATGGAGTTCTCTATGGACAACAATCACTAAAGACACAAAGAGCTTTTTAATCTCTGTTGATCCTGGCAGCAGTCTTTGGCCAAAAAAAAAAGCAGCGATGATGTCTTACAGAAGACTGGCTTGATTTCCCATGATGTAACAGGGTATATAAAGGATTCGGTAGAGCCAATTCTGAGACAAAAAAATTCTGAATAGGGATGGTCATGCAGGAATGGAAGTTCCAGAGCTCAAGAGTGCAAATATGCAATTAGGGTGAAGATGCAGGCTTTTATGTCAACATATTAGTGAATGTGAAAAATAAGAAACATTAAAAAAGTTTCATGTGGTAATCTAGGCATATGACATGAGGCTGGGAAACTGAGAATAAATTCAGAGAGAAGAAAGGTGAATTAACCTTAGGAGACCAGCTGAATCTGAACACGGGCAATAAGGAGAGAGAAAAGTTTGCCTCTTAGTGGTTGGATGGAGGAATAAATGGCATTCTTCTAATTCTTTCAGATGCAGGACATGAAGAAAAATAAAATCTGACCATGTGGTTCTGGTTGATAAGGAATGCAGTAGTGTTATCATGACAGAGAAGGAAGCTTTAAAACTAACATATGTGTGCCCCCCCCCAATCTCCCCATTCTCTTTTACATTGTTTTACTCCTCTTAATTTCCATTTTATTTACTTTTGCTATTTCTCAAGTTGTTTTCATTAATTTTGTTCCTTTTTCCTAATTCTCTATTTCATAGAATCTATGAAGACTGCTTAGTCCCTTGAGAGTTCATAGGCACTTAAGATGTGACCCTGCTCTTACAAGTATTTTTGCTGATACAAATTCTCGCAGATACTTAGTAAGTTTCATGCATATTCTTGGGGTTTTTTCCACTATTTTTTGTGACCACTGCCCTCTTTTCCTCTCTTCTTGTGCTTATTTGCTACATCCTGTCTAAAATGTGGACCACAAGAAAACTGAAGGGCAGTGCCTTAACCTATTCTTAAAGGCATATTGAAAATCCTGTGGTTTCATAAATATTTTCTATAAATATATCCCATTTGGGCGTGTATTTATAGCATTTTTTTTCTGTAACAAGTGTCTTCTGCTGCATATTCATACAGCTTATTATGAACTATGAAGGTGACTAAAAGCAAAATGAGTTGTTGAAGTTAGGTGTGGTTCTTCACAAGTTGCAAGTACATCCTATGGTTGGGTGAAGCCTGCCTGGTTTTTTTCATAATGGGATTGCATACTTTCCTACTTTTGTTAAAGGTCTTTCTGTTATACAGTCTGCACCGTACAATACAATAATGTTTTTTAAATCTGTTTTTCTTCCCCAAAAATGTTTTTGAAGTCTTGCCAAGAAAAAAAAATAAAAAAGCATACAAATGGAATAAACATGTATCTGAAGAAAGAAATGGTTGCAACATAGAATATGTTTGATTTTTTTCTGTGTATACCTAGGAAATGCAAAAACAAGACCTGCAAAAGAACCTGTTAGGAATAGCCCTGGCCATTGTAAACTTCTAGCAGAAGGTGTTCAAAGTAATGAGCTTCAGTCTGTAAAAGTTTGAGTTGTGATTCTGTTCCCATCACGGGGAGAATATTCTGGAAGCCTGGCAGCATCTGTTACTTCTTAATGGGTTTTTTGCATGTTGTGCTTTGTGTTGTTAGGAATCTTGCAGGATTCTAGTTCAACTTGGAAAGCTGAGGGACATCTTTGTTGCTTTAATAACTTCTGCTGCTCCTGCAAAAGGTTTATATTTGCATGCCAACTTAGAATGCTTAATTTACTACTAACATCCACTGTTCTCATTGTTTCAAATATCCTGGCGTGGACCAGTCGCTCATTTAACTTACTCCTTTGTTAGCCTATGTCCAGCTGCTGAACTGCTAATCCTAACAAAGGCTACCAAAAGTGCCAAAAATTAAACTTGATTTTTCTTCAAGTAGGAGTAAAGAAGATATTTAACTACTCTATGATACCCCAATCTCTTTAATGACAGAGAAATCTAATAATAATCTGTTTGTAGTGCATAGCTGTGTTTACTTCAAAGCATTCTCAAGATTCACTGGATGAACTTCAACAGCTGTTCTTTACAGGTAGAGAAATTGAAATAGGGTTTCTGTGCTTTACAAGTAGAGATATAGGTAGAGTGAGCAGCTAGCTGATATAAGGTGATCATGAACTTTGTCTATGCTCAAGAATACAGTCTCAATAGGTTTTGAAGTCTTTCCAGCTAATAGAAATTCTCTGCCTTCTCAGTATGTTAAGTGATGAAAGCAGTCAATAATAACTCTCCACCAATGCCTCACAACACTCTATTATACTTAGCTGCAGTTAACAACCTTTCAATTGTCTATGGAAGTATAAATATGAAAATAATGTTTTAACCATTGCCTCAGTTTTTCCTTTCTTGCTTGTAAATACTTCCCTGTAGTTCTGTGCTCAGTGTTCTTTTCCCGTTTCATGTCTACTCAACATTTTCCCCTATATATTTCATAACACACCCTCCTTTATTGTGTCTTCCCCTAGCAATAACATATCAGTGAGATGTGTTATCTTTCAGAGTGGGGAAATAGTTTTTATAGCCCCAAAATTAAAAGTTGGAAAATAGGGAGAAAATGTTAGGCATATTGAAGACTCCAGGAGTTTGGGGACCACAGACCAAGCTAGCAAACTCCAGTGACTATTTTTTTAGCATTCATCCATTTAGATGTTTTCAGACTGAGGTTGGGCAGCGTAGGGGACCAACTCTTTACATTATGAGGCCAGCTCTTATAGCTGTTAAAACTTCCAGCTAGAGCTTCAGCCTTTCTCACAACTAAGACAAAACCAGGGTATTGGGTACACTGGATAATACGTATTATCACTGAGAGGCACATGAAAACATGGACTTTGTTGATTTTGTTGGTAGTTATTGGTAATTATTGCACTGATTCTTGAGACAGGCTGATAAATTTGCATTTTTTGGCCAGGTATAATAAATTAACTCTTTGCATGTTACCATTTTCCTTGTTGGGACTATTTGCAGGCTTGGAAAGAGAAGCGAACTTTTGACCAAAAAAAAAAAAAAAAAAAGGATTTTAAGGGTATTTTTCTTCCAGTATAGTTCATAATCACTTAATGATTTAAGACAAGCATTTCAGTACAGGATGCCTAAGCGGTACCTGGAGCTGTCCAGACTTTTTGTGTTCTAACTGGAGTAGCATTACTTATATGCTTACACCAGTCATTATTGCAAAAAGGAAAAAAGACACTGAAATTAAAAAACACAGGCCTTGCCATAATTTTTGTTGTCTAGACTGTTATCTGTAGTGTTTTTATGCTTGTCACTAGAAGAATTTTGCTGGTAGCAATCTTGTACCATTCTTTTCCAGCAATGTGTTATCCTCACGAATTTTGGTGTTGTCCTAATTCCCAGGCTTTGACATGGTAGCATCCTGAATAACGTATTTCTAAATTTTCTGAAAAAAAAAGGACTGAGGTGTATTTTTAACCTCAGCTGTCTAGGCAGCATAAAGGTCTAGAGACAAAGCAGACACTGGAAGCAATGACAGAGATGTTGCATGCACATGAAGGGTAAAGACAGGAAGTTTTGGAAAGGGAAGTTGAATCCTGTAAATGAGATTCAAAGAGGAGAAGAAATATGATGAGTGTCAGGCAAGGCAAATGATAATTCCAGCAACCTTGTGCATACACTGGAGAACAAGGCAAGGATTTCAGGAAGGAAGAGGAGGCAGTGAAACGGAATTATTTTTTCCCAGTGTGGTCAAAAGCACATAATGCCTTGATGCTTTTTTTGTAACAGTAGATATAAAAAAGCACTCTGGTCCTTGGAAATTAATGTGGGCTGCAGGTTGCACTGATTATTTCTAGACATTTGTTGAAGGTAGGAGTGGGAAAATGTTTTTTAGTGACAGTCAGTCCTGCAAATAAGTGTTATAGCAACACTGTGTAATTAATGCCAAATGTGTCATCATGCCTTAGTCACTAAAAGGAATTTAGGATGGATTTCTGTTTTCTCAGTGAATAAAATACCATTTCACCCTAATTAGACTCATTTTTACTGAGGACAGTGGTTAAATTATATTAACAATACCTCCCCCTTCAATATTGTGACAAAGAGAATAGAATGTATAATGAATTCTACACACACAAGAAAAGAAACATCCATCTGCATTGATTTTAATTAATTGTTGTATGATCAAGTGAAAAACAAGTTCTCTTGAGTAGCTAGCAATGCAGATATTCAATGTGCCATTGCCTTTAATGGATAACTGGTAGTTTGGTGATCATTATGGGCAACTATTTCCCATCATTGTTAATACCAGGGCAGTTCCTGGTAGGAAGTCCACTGTAGAACAAGTTTCTCCACCTGTGAGTATTTTTACTCTCTTTTTTTTAGACCCTCTGTAAGCTAGTGAAGCATGTGCAGTTGCACAGTCTCCTCTCAGTTTGCACCAGGTTTGGCTTCACCGAGGTTGGCAAAGGGGGTAATGAGAAAGGTATGAGGAAATTTTTGTTTCAGATCTCAAATCAGCCTGATGTGGTAACACCATCTTTAAAATAAAAAAGTAAGCCTATTTATTATTCCTGCATCCCTCCAACCTTTTCTTCCTCCAAAATGATAACTCATTCATCGCATTCAATGAAGCTGGGGCTGTGGGTAATCAAAATGTTATGTTTCCTTTACTGACTATTGTTTTAAATGTGATGTTTTGTGAAAGTATCTACAGTCTTTAGAGTATTGAAGTAGACAGTGAGCTCATGAGTAGTGAAGGATTACTAGCCAAGTAAGAAATTAATTTAAATATCTTTACAGCTTTTGGCCTTGCATATTTATAGAATAAACATTTGTTTGAAATCTCCAAAAAGCAGAACTTAGCTAGTTCATGCAATTTCTATGTCTACTTTTCTGTTCATTCATTTATCTTTATATTTGCTGACAGTGAATTTATATATTGCTGTTACATTAAGTCAATTTTTATAGAGAATTTGTTTTCTTGTACTTATGAGTACTGAACCTTCAGCCTTGTTGTGGAAAAAGATATCATTCTTAAAGTGTCCTTTTGCAAGACCTGAGTAGACTGGAACATTCAGAAAAGTAAGAACAAAAACAGAAGACTTGCAGACTCTGAGTTATATTACACCTTTCTGGTTTTCTATTTAAATTTTCACTTATAATGCCAAAATCATACATTCTCAAACTTGCAGAGGAAGGTAATATAAATAATTTCACTCACTTCCTTTTTAAGTTAGTTTGAAAATGCTGGCATCAGTGACCCTTTGATACACATGAGCACTGACCAAACTAAAAGTTTTAAACCCCATGATCTTGTTAAGTTTAGTAAAACTTCTGTAAGCTGCTGAGCTTTCCCTGGAGTAATTTGCTAACAGTCCTCTCCGTTTTGGAGATCATTTTACTCTAGCATTGTTGAGCATTCTCAGCTGGTTTTAGTGTCAATAAAATAAGTTTAGTGCAAGCAGTAGCTTTTGTTAAATCCTCCAGGTACATTACTGTAGGTATTTTGTCCATTTGTCCATTTTGTCCATCTTTTCTTGCAGGGGAATGAACTTCATCCACTAATTGTACAACTATCAACCAGTTCCAGTCCTACATGTACCTTCTGTATTTTTCTTTCAGCTTTTTAAATTAAAGTTGCTGTAAACTAACTGATTTATGAGCTAGACAGTAGGCCTATTATCCTGCTAGTGTTTGTAATTACATAAAATCCAGTTGACTTGTGTAAGAGTGATAGTTGGGCCAGCAAATTGTAGTATGCAACCCCATCTAAAACCAAAGTGATTTATAGGATTGACAGCAGACTACATGATTTCAAATATCAATTTCATGTTCCATTCAGTTCCTTGTGATTGTTTTGTAGTCTTTGCATGGTCATTATTTCAGATTAGCACCCGGTTCAAAAGCAGAATTCAGGCTGATATCATGGTAATTTGTGGACTTTGTAAAATGAGTTGCTGTGAACAGTCCACTTCCTGGAGGGGACCATTGCCCCAAACACTGTAAATTCCTGCATTCTTGATGATAATATCAGTGAAAAGGGAGAGAATGGGAGGTACAATCCCATCAGGCCAGGAGCAGAGCATCATGGAACAATGAAGTGGAAGAAAATTTGTTGCCTTTTCTACTTGTGTTAAAAGAGGACTTGGCTTCTAATATTACACTATCATGAATTTAAAGCAGCTGCTAACTCATTTGGAAATGTGAAACCTCAGACAATTCTGAATAAACCGGTTTAAAGAAATGACTGTTTAATTTCCACCTTTCATCATATTATAAGAGCACAGATTTGATAAAGCTGCAGAGCAATTTTTTTTTTTTTTTTAATATATTATAGTTTAGGTCGAAAAAGTACAAGCATGTGCTCATCCTTTGACTTGGCTGTTGAAGGAAGGGAGGGAAGGAAGGGAGGTCCCAGCTTGAAGGAAACCTCTTGCAAGGGTTGGCAAAGTCTAGCCAAGTTATAACAAGAGACCTGCCAACCCAGGACCCCTATTCATTTCCTACTTTTCAGACAGAGGATTACTAGAGAAGATGGAAGTGCCAGGAGCACCTTGTGGCAGAGGATGTGGTAAGAGATGGACTGATACAGAATTTTGAATGAAAATAAATGTCTAGAAACTGCCATTTGGTGATGATATAGCGTGAGAGAACAAAGGAGTCTAAGAAGAGAGTTAGTTTGGTTTGAAAACA
The DNA here is from genome assembly GCA_025331215.1 of Actenoides lindsayi. NCBI lineage: Eukaryota > Metazoa > Chordata > Aves > Coraciiformes > Alcedinidae > Actenoides > Actenoides lindsayi. The sequence goes on along the minus strand of WTSP01013832.1, from coordinate 61,104 downwards.
GCATTTTTGAGTGTAACTCCCAGTGTATTGGATTGGTTTGCAGAATAGTTTGGGCACATGCGAGCTAGACTGTTCTTGGAGAAAATTACACTTCACTCCAGGTTTGCACCTCATTTGCTCCAAGCCCTGATAGGGACATTGCAGTATGTACCAATGGCTGATCCTTTGATTGATGTGAAACCATACACATGGGAGATGTTTAACCTGGGCACCAGTCGAAATCTAGCCCAAAGAGAAACTCCAGGAAAGTGGCTTGTGTAACCATAAAGGCCTGAGAATAAATTGTTTTGGTATACTGATCTACTCCTATTGTGCCCAAATTACTTGCTAATGTAGACAGAACGTATGGTAACAAACTGGCAGTTACTCAATTCTATTTTTATCTTCCATTCTAAGAATTACTCCAAACCTCTGCTTTAGTGTTTTCTGGTAGAAAAACAACAGCTACCTCTGTTTCTGCAAATCAGATTGGCAGTGCGTTTGCTTTTCAGCAAAAAGTCTCCTGTAGAAAGATTTCTGAGTTTCCCACTCAACCATAGATTCAGGAAAGGACACACCAAACCTGCCCTAAAATCCTGGTCTTAAGTGTTTTGTAATTTTACAGCTGGAAAGATTAACACCACAAAGACAATGGAACTGTGTCATCTTCGAGGTTCTCATACATATCACTCATTCCCCTACTCACCATTCCATTTTCTCTCACATTTTATGGTGTAAAGGTGATTCATTTAAACAGACAGAAGAGAACAAAATACCACCAGGCAGAAATCAATCTGTCTGCACCAAGGTTATTTTTAAAGCTGTTTAGAATAGCACACACTTTTTCCTGAAACGTGTTCAAAGATCATCATTCATATGACAGAATGGTGTGTGTGCTCATGTAATTTCTGTTGGATATTTTGGATTTCAGAGAAAACAGGAGCTGCTTGCAAACTCTGAATCACTGGAATGATCAACGTACTATCATTTGAGTTCTTGGAAATTCCCATAAAATGACATGTCAGTAGTGGATTGACATTAAAAACTCTGGTATATAAAAGGGAATTGTGCTTAGATACGGGGAAAACAATAGGCAGTAAGAGCTTTTGTATCTGGGAAAGATTTCTTTATTTCATATTGGCTTGTAAACATGGCATGAATTCTACTGAAACGTGGGGCAGTTTTAGTGATTTACATGTCTGACAGCTTCCCCTGGTGGCAAAAATACTAGGAATTTTCTTTTAAAAACTGAAATTAAATGCTACTTAATCTGATTGTAGGGGCCACAGAAACTTCTGTTTCCACCCACTGCATTCATTCTATTAAAATGTAGTATTCTCTAATCAGATGTGTAACCACGCTTCTGATTTTCAAAGCCAAATGAAACAGAGATGGCAGGTCTCAAGGGTCTGGCATCCTTTCTTACTTCTAAAGAAAATGACTGTTTTTATTTATTTATTCTCAAAATTAATCCAGGTGTGTAATCTGTGTCAGAACAACAGCAGGGGTGTGAGCAGTTGTTCTTATTGTTAAATCTTAATTCCCTTTGTCTCTGGGTACTAATTGAAATACTTAATATATGCCACCTATTTTCATCTAAACTATTAATCTGAAATCTGCTTATAGTTCGTTGCTGGCATAGCCTTGAATTTGCCACACGCAACTATTTCCTGGCAGTGTTTATTGTTATTAACATTCTGCCTTTTCTGTTTGACTGCAGCAGAATTGACTGCACTGGCTAAACCCCTCTGGGTGACAGATGACAACAACATGAAAAAAACCCAAACAACAGAATTCTGAAATTAATGTCCTGGAATAGGGAAATCAACAGATTGCTCAGAATCACACCTGTGCCATGCATGGGTTAACCGAAGATCTAAAAACTCCAGTGTGGTTGAGCTTTACTTTGGGGATCTTTTTTAAAAATTCAGTTTTCACATTCATATTGTTATAAATTTATGTTAATGAGAATTACTGTGGAGAAACCAAGGTCTCCAGGACTGTGTTTTTCTCTTTGTTATCTTCATAAAAAAGAAAATTGAAGTTATCTTTTCAATTTTTCAGAATTCCTGTTTTCTTACCCGGTGGCACAGGTTTTTCTAGTCTTTTAAATCTGCTTTGTGGTTTTAAGTTAGTTTCAATAAGAAACTGATTTACTTATTAACAATTGAAGACATTTAATAATGCAGGATTTCTTTGAGTTTTGCCAGCTTTGATCCTACTGCCTCATATAGCAAGATGTTGTATCATTTGATATATGCTTGCAACAAGTACTGGAAATGAATTAGTAATCTGAATTTCAAGGTTAATGGTGTATTTTGTGCCTAGACACTCACTGGTGCTTGGGACTGCTGGTCTCTGCTGACCAGAGCATGGATTTAAAAAGACAGCAAGCTAAGAAACCTAACCATTACTTAATGACATAAACACAGTGACTGAAGACATGGTGCTACTGGGAAATCAGTCAATTCTTTTAGTTCTCATAATTAGGTTTGCAGCCTTCAGGGAAGGCCTATGGTTAGGAAGATAGAGAAGAAGTGCTTCTAGAGGAGGAAAAAAGAAGCCAACCTTGAAATTCTTTCAAAAGTATGGACAGAGGAAAAATAGCCAGCTTAATTAATATCAAAATATAAATGCAAATCTGGCCTCTCTCTAAATGCTCACTTTACTGTATCTCTTTTTGCTGACAACTGGAGGCCATTGAGGCAGCTGCTAGACAGGCATTTCATGACATTATTTCCTAGCACTTAGTGAGTGCTAGTTTGCATAATGGAGCCTGAAAACTCCCAAAAAATGCCATCCCCTTTTCTATGTTGTACTTTCACATGGTAGCAAAAAAAATTTGAGAAAAAAAAAAAAAAAATCACTTTAAAATGTCCAGTTTATATGCCTAAAACTGGACATAGAATGGTGAAAAGATGTGGTGGATCTGTTGCACAGGTTCCTCCTCACACAGACCGTTTTCAAAGGATTTGTGCAAGCAAAGGAAAGACTGATTAGCTCAGGATGCAGCACAGAGTACTATGATTTGCGTTGTTCCAGCAGACCAGGGTCAGCAGCCTTGCAAGCTTGCCGGGCAGTGTTTTCTTTTCCTGAATTAGAAGTCAAGTGTGCCAATAGTAGGTTTCCTGATTAACTCTGAACTGTAAATTGAGAGAGGGCCAGGTGCTATGGCCTCATCCAGAGTCAAGATAAAGCTAGGCACCAAGTGCATAGTATCTCATGCCTGTCAAATTCAGCAGGAGCTACAAACCCCTGTTTGCCATACAAGTGATGTGTTGACCAGTCCTTGGTGAGAATACCCTAGAAGTCAACTCCTTTATTACAACATCTGGCTTTAAAAAAAAAAGTTTTGCTTATTTTCTTTTAGAAAAGGAAAAAAATACCAGTGCTGTGGGCGTGTGCCAGATCAAGGAAGGAAAATGTGTGCTATAGTTAAAAGTACTTTCTCACTTTGAGACCTTCTTCAGTCATGAAAAAAGAAGCAAATTAATCCTGATACTCCTCAATTACTGGATAAAACCATCAGCAAAGTTTCTTTTTCACATCTTGATACTCCTTCAGTACTCATGACAGATATCCTCAGCCCAATCAATCACTGCCAAACACTCATTTGTTTTGTACGTGCAAAAAATGATGGTTCACAAGGTTTGGGCTTATGGAATGAATGTTACATGTTGCATTGCTGTAGTCTGCTGCTAATATTAGGACAGAAGGAACAGCTCACTTCCTGGAGGCATCAGCAACTTGTGATTTTTTTTCAGTGGTATCAGACATGTGGAATAAATTATCATAAATTGCTTGTGATTAAATGTAAAGTACCAGGAGGATTTGCAATAGTTAATCTCTTTATTTCTGGGGTCTGTGAAGAGCAAATTAAGCTGAAGACTGATTCATAACTGGTTTTCATTAAAACTAATGCTCTTATATAATAGTATTGCTTTGTTTAATTATGGAACATAATTTTAGAAATTGTAAGCTTTAGGAATAAGGCAGTTAGCAATGCATACTGACCTATAGCTGCTGTTATTCTGCAGAAACGGCAAGTAGCAAAAGTCTTATTGGAAACATCAAGACTTGCTCCAACATTTCATGATAAACTAAATCTTACTTTGTACTAATATATGACATGGCTAAGGCCAAAAGAAGACTTTCATGCTAAATTCTGCTGAAAGATAATTTTCTATTTCTATGTATTTTGATTTCAGTAAAGTTTTGGAAGGCAGTTTTGCTTTCTGTTTAAGTAAAATAGATGAATTCTGACATCTGAAAGGATTTCCTGAGTGAGGAAATGTTAAGCGAATCTATGTTAAAAAAACCCCAACCAACAACACCTCAAATGAAGTGATTTTGTTAACATGCAAAAGAAATTACTCTCTTTTCTGGGAAGCTGTGCTCCTTAATACTTTAAAAAGGCACATTTGATTGGAAATTAGTCCTTCTGCAATGTTATATACTCCATATTAGCATGACTTCATCTGAAAATGGCTCACTGGAGTTCTATAGGTTGTGTGCCTGGTGTATGGTATAGAGTGAGACAAACATGAGTGACCAACAAAACCAGTATAGTGTGGAGATTGTGCTATGCTGTTCTTGATTCACTCAGATGTCAGAAAGCATTTATTTCCAGGTTTTTAATTATGATTTCAGCTATTATTTGCTCCAAAGATCATGAAATTGCAATAGTTTCTCTGTGGGCATGCCTGTGTACTTTAGTTATTGCCTGTTTTGAGAAGAGACAGCTGAATGGAGTGGGAGAACCAGAGACTAGCTGTTCAATGATGCATTACTCCAAGCTGACCCTGTTTTACTAAATAGGGATAATTTTTGTTCTTGCTATTGAGAAGTGAAACCCTGAAGTCATCCTCTCACAACTTATTTGAAGTGAATTTGCTTCATTGTTACAACTTAAAATGCTGAAATGTGAATTAAAGATGAACAAAAAGAGAAAGCGAGCAGAGAAAAGTAGATGCACTTAATTTTTTTTCCTTCCCCCTTCTTTCCCCCTTCTTTCCCCCTTCTTTCCCCCTTCTTTCCCCCTTCTTTCTCCCTTCTTTCCCCCTTTCCTTTCTTCTTTCCCTTTCCTTTTCTTCTTCTTTTCTTTCTCCTTTTAGGTGCAAAGGAGCAGTTCCTGCCTGATGTTTGGAATGTAAATACAGCCATATCTTGATATCTGGACAAGAGGTTCTATCAAGATGATGTTCTCCTCCTTCAGTGTCTGAGAAGGGAGTTGTGAATTGCTGGTAAGTTCTCTGGGTCCATGCAGCAGCCTGATCCTGTTGGCTAAACACTTTCTTTCCCCATGGTCCCTGTAAAGACTCTGGGTTAAGTGGATTATCTATGTTGCTATAAGAGTTTAGAGGTAAACCTCTATGTTTGCGATTCCACGAGGCAAGGTGAGCTGATCTAGTAGCTTAGCACTGCTTAAACATAATCTTATTCCTTTGCTCCCAGTTAACCACACCCAGCACTTACTCTGCATCTGGTCTAGCTCTTGACAGACTTCTCTGTGAGCCGCTTCAACCCGTTCACCCAGCATGAAAAAGGCAGGATTTTCTTTAGTTACCAAAGTAAGTTATTTCATGCAAATACTTAGAGCCGTGGCTGATGCAAGGGGCAAGGGTAGGACCATGGGAGAGTGAGGACAAATGGCATAAGAGAGGATGGAAACAGAATCTTTTTCTTTTGATTTTTCTTTTGTTGTTAAAGGAAAACCAAAGGTGGTGGAAGAGTATGGGAGATACTCTAGGTTAGTGTGTGTGCCCTGCTTATAGTAAACATTCTTTTTAAATGGGTACCAAGATAATTATGCAAGGTCTTTTCTTCAACTCTTCTCTGTGTGTCACATGATACCTTTGAAACACTGATTTCTGGATTGAAGGATAAGAAGGCTGGCATAGAAAAAGGGGACAATAAGTCTCCACATTCTTCTTGACAAGGGAGAGCCCTGGGTTTGCAAGGAATTCTGAATTAGGGATTGATTGGTCTGATTTCCCCGTGTATGTTTTCTTTTTCCATCTGGAAATTTGTTTGCTGGAGGAACTTGAGCCTTTTCTATGTTTGCCCAGGATTTATGGATGTTCAGTAGATTAGGCAGAGACACTGTGCAGCTTGGAGATTCCAGATGCGTTCAAGTTACATGTTCAGAACAAACTCAGAGCACATTTGCAGTAAGTCAGATGGCTTTTGGGCAGCGTCACAGAAGCCTGCTGCGGAGCTAATATGAGTATTCTCGATAATTCCAACACGATCCAGAAGCACTGGACTTGAGTATTTTATAACAAGCATGTAGTTTTTCACTATCCGTGAAATGTTGCGAAATACGACAGGCAAGCCCTGCGGTAGAGAGCTGTGGGAACACAGAGCACAGGAATGGGAAAGAGTGGAAACAAAACGCGTAGTATCAGTATGTGCAGTGAGCCTGGCCAAAACGCAAAACATGCCACTTCTTGTAAACAGAACTTACAAGGGGTATGTTGAAGGCTGTTCAAGAGAAAGCAACTTTTCCTCGAAGGTAGGATATTTTTTTTTTCCTGCTTTTCCACAGATTTTGCCCAGCTGGCTGTGTCCCTTCCTTTCAGCAGGTGCATTGCACTCTCAAGCACTGGTATGCAACTCATCATGTCTAAACCCTGGGGAACAATACTGCTTGAAGTTTTTGCTGCATAGTTTCTGTTCCATGGCACCTCACACATCCTTCCCCTCAGGACCCACCCTGTCTTACTGGTGAAGGTGGTGCATACTCAGTAGCGGTCTCCTTCAGTCAGATGGGTGTGCTAATAAGCTAAAGACAACAGGCAAAGGAAATACTATTCAAAGGCCTTGAGGTTCCCTAGGGCTATGACTCAGGTTTGAGACAGGGTGCAAGGAATTGCTTTATTTGGTATCTGTTGCCTTCTTATGTGCAGCGTCATTGTTAAAAGTGAAAGACTGACGTACTCAATTCTTTTCTCCTTGTTTTTAAGGGAGAGGTATGTGGATCATACTCCTGTTAAACAAACAGAGTCATACAAGGTTTTCCATGTTCTAGATGTAATTTGGCAACGGCTGAGGAATCCAGAGTTCAGACTGCTGTTGCAGTCATAATTAACTCCAGTGCCATTATGTATAATGCAGCTGCACAGTTCCATATGGGCCATCCAGCGCCTACCCAGTTCTGTGTTCAGAATATTAGTTTAAGTGTTCTGATTTAGCACGAGGCTATATAAATCTGAAAAATCTTGAAGAATGTGGCATTTACAAGATAGCGAAGTAGAACTGGGTGCCCTAACTACAACTGTAGGAGAAATTACTGGTGTGATGTGGCCTGAAAAGAATAATCGTAGTAAAATGATAATTATAATCCTCTGACCTGGCACTGATTTGCGGAAGTATTATGGCTGTTGTTTCGGAATTCTTGGCAGAGAATTCTGTGCATCTTAAACCCTTTCCTTCAATCAGATGCCATATGCTTTAGTTTTAAGTTATTTAAAAGACTCCTTTATTTGATTCAGTCTTGGGTTAATTTTATAATGAAGGAGAAAAGAGCTCACTAACAAACACAGCAATGTTCTTATGCTCTGTGGTTTTCCAGCTAGTGGCTCTGACGAGAGGTAAATCACTTACACGAATGCACTAATATCCACTGTACAGCTTGTAACCTACAGCGAGTTTTTGCCATAAATAAATTTTAGCATTCTTCTGACTGCAGCCAGGACTGGGGTTTGCTAGTATCAGCACAACACATGTGTTGCTTTACTCTTATTAATTGTGAGCAGGAGTTTACTGAACAAACTTGAGGCAGGGACCGTGCACTGAGTTTCTTGTAGTGCTTGCATGCACTAATGATCAAAATGGAAAACCAGCAACGCTGCATTTCAAACAAGTCTGATAGGAAGGATTAAGTGGGGCAAGCGCTGAATTGAACTTGACCTTGAATGTTTCTGAAATATACAAGTAGGAGAAGGTAAATATTGAACATGAGGGACATCCTGATGCTTTTGTCTGAGCCCACTATATAGCAGGAAGGGGGGCAAGTTACTTTTACTTTTTGTGAATGCCTAAGGATCTGAGCATGCTCTGTCGAGCAGGATACAGAGCAGACTGCAGCTCTGTTCTGTGTCTGTTAAGGAAATGAGCCCCACCTCAGCTAAAATGGGCAAAACATCCTTGGTAAACAGAGCATTGGGCAGAGCTTACACAATTAGCAATTACTCCATGAAACTCAGGCTGGCCACTGCCCAACTTTAACTGAACTTTTATCCTTCCACAACATTTTGTTTAGAAACTATTTTTATTTTTAAACAATAATACGCACTAGCAACACCCATCCTGGAGGACATCAACTGTTCTGACAGCCATCCCAAACTCCTGCTCAAATTGGGAACAGCAGATGCCATCTCTTCAAATAGAAACGATGAAAAGTCAGTGACTAGTACTTAATGTCCTATACATCTTCATTACTGAAATGGAAACAAATTACTCCTACAATGCTGTATTGTTAAACTCAGTCCTGCACAAAGGGTTCCTTACAGTCATAATGACAAAGCATTCTTCATGATGGAAAGTGAATATGTGGGAAAAATGTCGGTCAGGGAACAGGCTGAAGCCCCTAAAATCAGATCTGCCCTCAGATTGGATTCCAACTGTGTGCCATAGACAAAAAGTATTTTGCTGATCCCAGTTTATGTGAGCAAGGTTATGCCTCAGCTTCTTTTCATCAATCCCATTTCATGATTTGACCAAAAACATTTGAAACTATAGTCCTATGCTACTTCCAATGATGGCTTAGAGCAGCTCCTAAGGGTGACCAGTGAGTGTCAGAAAAATAACTGCTTGCCCTCTGACAGTTCTGGAGTTCAGAGTAGCTGCTTATTTGCCCACAGTTACTTGAAACAATATGAACCACTGATGGTTCCCCAAATCAGGTACCTCCTACCTTTCCTACCAGCATACTCAGCTCTTCACAACCCGCAGGCTTTCCAGCACTGTTAACTGGCTGGTTATGCTGTAAGTCTAGTGATATTCCAGCCACAGCCTCCTCTATTTGAAAATGGAATCGAAAGCACCACATACCCATAGGAAGTGATGTAGAGAAAACGTGTGGATAGAATTTACTTTTGTTTCATAATCCAATTACTTTGGATACACTGAATCAATGGGGCTATTCCAGCTCTGAGAATAAGGCCTGCTCGTGTGAATACGTGCTTGGAATCTCAAGCTCTGCCAATTCATACTGGCATGACTAAAGAGATTCCTGCTTCCAGCTCTCTGCCTATTCTCCTGCTAGATGCTATCAGGCCAGTGGGAGGGGTGGTGAGCTAGACAGTGTTCCCGTCCTGAGAAGCAGTCTGGAGTTGCAGTGCAAGCTGCCATAAAGTTCAGTTTTTCACTTCCCTATGAACGGCAGTCGCTGAGGGCTCTGATTCACAGTCCTTGCTGGATTTTGAGTTCAGCAGCTGAAAAGGTCGCTATCCCATTATCACTCATAACTCCAACGTTTGTGATCGGGCCTCCAGTCTAAACACAGGGGTTAAACTCTATTCTTCAAAGCTGTGAGCAGGAGGGATCTGTCAAAATCATTGCTTATATCCAAGGTCAGTAAAGTCAACTAGCCAATTTGTATTTATATGCATATACGCACACGCTTTTAAACACACTTTTGCCAGATGACTGTGGATGTTTGATTCCTATATGGTTCTGAAATCAAGCTGGTTTTGTCATCAGTTTGTCAATTCATATACTGACAGTTTTCACACTGAGAGAAGTAGTAGCAGGGCAGCACTGTAAGAAAAGTGATTTATTGCACAGGTTATAGAGGAAATTGCTCTGAAGAATAGTTATATTTGTCATTGGTATGAGATCATCTTTTTTTTTAATCAATAATGGAATACTAAGAAAATTTTGAATGGCTGCAGTTCTGTGTTGCTGTGAGGAGCAATCTTGATTTTTTTTTTTTTGTGGGAACGTATCAAAAAAATAAACTATTGGTCTGATTTAGAAAAATAATTAAAGACCTATTTTGGTAATATAGTCTCGAAAGTCTTACTCTTTGGGTGTAAAGCAGGCAAATGTCTGGATTTGCTGAATAAAAAATGATGCCAATAGATAACTGTTTGGAATTATTTTGACTGCAGCCAGCAAATATATCTCATCACTATGGTTGCAAAAACAAACACCCACCACAGAACTGTATCTAACCCTGAAAATAATTAAGGGAAACAGAACAATTTTCAGCCTGTATTAAATTCTTCACGTTCCCTCACACATATCAGTAGTTAGAGGGGTGAACTCTGACCTTGATGTGGATATTCTGTTTGAGTTCTTGCCACTCTGACAGTAGCCAATAGGGCAAACATTACTTAAAAATAGAATGGAACTTGAGATGTATCTTCCTACTCAGAACCATTTCAGCCCACATTTTTGATGATGGATGCGGGGAGTTTAGAATCACATCTCTAGATATGAATTCAAGAGTATAGTTTTGCTTTTGTATACAAACTGAAAATAATTTGGGTTTTACCTCTGGTTTGGATGTAGTTAAAGGTAAAAAAACTTCCCAGAAGTGCCTTACTCTTAAGGGTTCTGCCAGTTCATGGGATCAATCCATAGTTAAACAAGTAATGCAGTTCTATACTACTAACATAAATAATTTCCTATAAAATATATTAATGTGTTTCTAACTCCAAATATTTTAAATTAAAAATATT
>WTSP01013832.1:32920-50337 GCA_025331215.1 Actenoides lindsayi | reverse complement strand
CAAATATTTTAAATTAAAAATATTAATAAAAAGAAGAAAAGGAAGTATTATATATGGAGGGTTAGCTATCCATAAAAGGAACATAAAAGTCATCAGAGATTTTAGTAAAAGGGGCACAACTCACACTGGAATGGCTGCTGTCCTTCCTTGTTGATGTGTCATGCAGCTGCCATCAGCTTTTAGAGCCAGACTGAACATAAAATTGAGGCTACTTTTTTCTGAACACAGTTGGTTGAAAATAGCCATTCAGCATCGTCTCTTCCAGGACCTGAGGTGACCCTTCTTAGCAGGGCAATCTTGGAAAGAGAAGCCAGAGGAAGAAATAGTGCAGCCGTCCCAAATTAAGGCACCAGCTTTTATGAATCCAAGCTCTAAGATGAAGATTACACTCCTTGTTGTCGTCCGTTCCCCTCCCCCTCCCCCCCAAAAAAAACCAAACAACAAACAAACCAAAGACACCCCAAAAACAAGCTCTGTGGGTAAGAACCTCAATCCCCCAGTCTCTTATCTATAGTTTTCTACTCAAGGCTGAGCTAAGTGGATCATTCACTTTGCCATGAGTGATTCTATGAAGATAGGCTATACCAGCAATTTTAATGCCCTTCCTCCTCATTCTCTCCCTCTGGAAAGATGCAATTTCTCTTAATAGCTCTGAAAGATGGTACACATCCATGGGACATGCATCCCATTCTCTGTTAAGAAGATTCAATGATGAAATAATACATATAAATCATCAAAATGCTGCTTAAATTCTTCCTTCGGAAAAATGGGAGTGTTCCTTCCCCACACCCCGTCATTTAATTGGAGGAACTAAATCATGAAGGCTGAAAGACATGTGAATCGATATCAGCAGAAGAGCTGACTGTGATCAATTCCTGATATTTCTAATAAATTTCTGCTTATTATTACAGACTATCCCATCCAACGAAAAACACTGTCTTACTTAACAGAGCTTACACTGAAACCAAATGATAAATGCGCACTTACAAAGGTACTGTAGAAGCAGTATAAGGATGTACTTCCAAAATCTTTTTGGCATCAGCTTATTTAAAATTAAAGGTAGAATTCCATATTTAAATTGCAGTTAATGGGTAGCCACAAACTTTACAGCAAACATTTCCTAACTGGGAAAGGAGTAAGGATGTGGTTCTATCTTACCTCTTCTAATGTATTTTGTACCAGAAAATAGGTCGAAATATACTGAAATTAATAAGTTTCAAATAGCTTCTGTACTTTGGCTATATTTTTAGAAAAGTAAATCATATAAATGCATTCCCCCCAGTTAGCAGTAACAGTGACATCATATAAAGGGAATGTACACAAGGCCAGAAGTACCCTGCTGGTTTGTATTAGCTTCCCTGGTCAGGCACATCCTGTGTTAAGCACAAGTTAAGCTTTACCAGTTTGAAAATAGACAGCCTCTTTGAATGAAGCCTGAACGAAGAGTTCACCGTGGAGAGAAGCTTCCCTGCACCCAGGAAAGAGAGAGCAAAGCTGTTAGGAACATTTCAAATGTGGAGGCATTAGTCATTCCTCGTCGGACACAAATTGCTCAGCTCTCTTTTGGTACAACTATAGCACCTCCCTCTACTCAAAAATAGTAACACAGTAAAGAGCAGAATGAGAGATAAAAGAGATGAAAGTTATATAATCTTTCTAAATGACCCCTTCATCCAGACTAATGTTGACATACTTCCCAAAACAGATGGAGGAACCTGGGCACTACGGAGAAAGTGGGTGCTTAGGGAAGGAGGGGAAAATAAATGCTATTGTGTGTTTAGAACAGATGGTAGCCTGTGTTCAGGCCTGATAACGGACTTCTCACAGGGTATGTTTTGGTGGGACTTTGCTAGGGGTTCTCTGCAGCTGCTGTTACACTAATGTTAGTAATAACAACACCTATTTATCACTATTAGTGGAAAAAAAAGTTCATTTGGTGAGGATGGATATGAAAACCTCTGTGCTGAGAAGGGAGTGTGGGGTGGCATTTCTTTCCTGCATACAAATTCAGCTTCTGATATTTCTAGTGATAGCTGTATGTGTAACTGTGGAGCTGCTATAGATTAAGTGAAAGGCAACTTCAATATGTTTTCCTTTTCCTTCCTGAAGTCCAGAAACTATACAATCCCTTCTGAATTATATGTATGCTAGAATAATAGCTAACTTAATGCTTATTTTCATTTCATGAGGTACTGTTTGACTTAACGCTGGACGCAGCCAAAAGAACTTTCTGTTAAGTACCCTACAGAATCCCTTCTTGAATCCTTTGAAAGATTAACTTTTCAAAAATAGAATATTTTCCTAAATTTCTAATTCTTTTGGCAAAAGTTTGAGCAACGCCACATGTGTTTATGGGTGATGAAGGTGACAGCAGTTTAATGGTAACTCATTTAGTGTATGTGTTTCTTATATCTCTACAGTAACCAATTAAAACTGAGCTGATATCAAGCTGCTGGTGATATTAAAGGTAGTGGTATCATTGTAGTTAATCAATGAGTGTTTTGAAAATTGAGGTCCTAAGGAAGATCAGAGAGCAGAAAAAAACCCCCACCTTGTATTTGAACTGTGTGTTTACCAAAAGTTCTCAAACCACTAGTAGGAGGTTTATGGAGTAGATGGGTTGGCAGAGGCACATTGACAGCTGGTTTTGTCTGGCATACAGGTGTTTAACATGGCTGCTTGCAGATTAGCTACTAAATGCCAGATTTTTTGAGGGGTTCACCTTGTTTAAGAAAAAGTGGCTCTTGTCCATTCCTATAGCAAGTTCTGTGAATGAAGCAGAGCAGCTAGGTTCACTTCCTCCCTACTCATCTCTTTGACACGGTCCAAAATTCCCATTCACCTTCTGCCAGAGTTGGATGTAGATGGGAGAAAAAAACGGTCTTTGCAGTTATGGTAGTGTGGTTTTCTCCATCCTTGTGGCACAAGCAGAAGCTGGAGCAAAACCAGACATTGCTGGTGTTCAGTATTAAGGCTATTGTTAATGTTTTGTCATTCTTCAGAGATTTTTTTGGTTTGTTTTTGATAGACTGACAAACATAGTTGAGCTCTGTGTGCCTGTATTTGAAATAATGTCTTTCAGTAGTTCCAAGATGAGCTAGTACTTGATTTAAGTATACTGGGACTCCGTGCTGGGAAATTTTTGGGGTTTGTCCAAAAGTTAGATTGCAGATATAGCTGCATAAGATCCACAAGCCAGTTTGCTTTTTTCCAAGTTGTAGTGAGCCATAAAGTAAATGTATTTTATGCACTTGTAATAGATGTTGTCTGAGAATCTTCAACAGTGGTGTCAGATACACATGATTAATGAAACACCATCTAGTAGAATACCAAGTGTCAAATGCAGACTTGGTATAAGTAGGTTAAATAAATTCGCCCCAAGCATAATATTGTCATTGGTGTACTTTTCTCCTGATGCTAAGTGTGATTGCAGCTTAGAATGGCCTGAGACTGCTGTTGAAGCCAAAGTTCTCCTCTTGCATTTTTGTTAAGTATTCTGACCTGACTGCCCTGTCAAGAGCAATCCTTTTGCAACATGTCTTTTCAGGATGGAATCAAATCTGTAAGATGTTGGGCAACCTCACTTAAATTCAGACATACATTTCTGACAATTGTAAAAGGATAATAGGCAAATGGTATTCTGACTTTGTTATCTTTAATCAAGAAATATGAATGTATGTAGAATGTAATATTTTGTTCTTGCTCCACAACAAAGGCTGGTTTTCATTACTTTCAGTTATAAACATTCAAAATTCTATTAAAATGCTCTTTCTGATACTGTGCTTTATGAATGCAAGATGTGCAGTCAACCTCCTGAACAGTGCATTGAAAATGTAATTCCTACCATCAGGATGCACTTCATCTGAAAAGCTTGCTGCAAGCATCTGTATTTTGTGTTAAAAAAATGCATGTGAAGTCTCTGAGCTTGTCAACTTAATTTTTCAGCAATCATTTTTGTTGGCACAAGATTGTACCAGCAGCTCTAATGCAGTTAACAGGTAACTCCTAATACATATGTGTGTGTTTGTCCTTCTGTGGTTAAATAAACGCATAAATGAGCATTCTGGGACATATATAGGAAGTTATTTCTGCAGTAAGGTTGTCAGACTTGACAATTTAAAATGAAGTATTCTTTGTGTATGCTTTTTTTTTTTTTAAGGATTTAAAAAAAATTTTTAGGGTTTTTTTGGGGGGTGAAAGAGAGGTGTTGGATAACTGTAGAAAAAAGGGATGTGTTTATACTTGAGATAAGCGATCCTGTTATTCCAAGTCTGCTTTAATGCAGCAAAAAGGAAAAAAAACCAAAATTCAGTGAAAATGCAGACAGAGCGAAGTAAGAGTGAAATAAAAAATTAATCAAGGGAAGCCTGTGTGTAAACAAGCAAAGCGGGAAAATGAAAATTTTAATGCAAATAACTATTGCCAATCTACTTTTTAGAGACTGCTCTGTTTCAGTAGAATTTCAGTTAGTAGAAAACCAATGTTATTAAAACTAAGAAAAGGGAATCATTATTTGAAACTAATATGAATTTAACTGATGGAAGAAACAGGTCCATAAACTGTTGCAAGTTTTGTGAACACTAAATATAGTTTGAGAGGTTTGCACTGCTCTTTTAACTTTTAGATATCTTGGTTTCTACTGTACACTTGTAAATCATGACAGTTCTCCAGTTATGAAATGTGTAACTTAATAGATTTCTCCTAAACCTGAAGTTCTGATTTTTATTTTTGAAGTGTTTTGCATATTCGTATTCCTTCTCGTGTGATATGATTGACTAAAATTTTACCACTTAATGATGTGTCTCAAGAAATGTTATGGCATCTCTTGACCTATTATGCAACCGTTCAGTAGTGTTAGCATATTCAGCTAAGACATATATGAGGTATTTCAGCATCTGCCTTAAGAACAGGCAAGTAGCTGTAAATGAAGTATGGTGTTTGGGATGTATTTTAGGCATCCACAGTTCTTCATTGGAATTAATCAATCTGCTTATATGCTTATATCATTCTTAGTTACTATAATGTTGTTATTTTTTTATAGGTGTGGTAGGTGTGAAGGTATTAGGTACTGGGTTATGAATCCAGACCAGTCATTGGAATGGCACAGGAAACCTGGATGGAGTGGTAAAGGTATTATACAAATGTATTGGGTATTTTTGTGTGGGTGTATTGATTTTTTTTTTTTTTTTAAGTGGGTGGCTACTAGGAATAAAATTTGGAAAATAATACTATGGATCTGGACAAATTATCTCCCAAGTGAGCAATGCAGTTGTTAGGACAGTGGCCTGCCTCCAACCTGAATCTGTATGGGTGCCAGGAGTCAGCAAACCAGGGGCTCAAAAGAATCAAAGTGTAGTTTTCATTTGAAAGGCAAATTGTAAAACGATTAGCACCTTCCTTCCATAGCTGGCACTGGAGCCCTGCAGAAGCCTGGCATGCTGGAAAATGTACAGCTCCTGGAGAGCGTAAGGAGAACCAGCTTCTCACCACAGTCCAGCACCTTGGAGGAGTTTGCAAGAGTCTGTCACAGCCAGAGCTTGTACTCTCAGCCTGAGGTAAATCATGAAAATTTTCTCCGGAACAGTCATTTTGCTGAGTGTCTCTAAATCAGTTTTTGCAGTCATGCCAGTTACCAAGTTGACAGTCAGTCAGCTTAATTTAAAACAGAGAGTGCAAACTTCACTGTCCTCAATCCTGTGAGGCCATGCTGGAAGAGATGGTGTCTGCTCCACCCTCCCTCTCCAGCATACTGCAGCTCCCCACAGACCCCTAACTGATGGCTGAACGCCACAAGTTACACTCCTGAATGTGTCATTACTGCTGTTTTAACACAGTGACTGATTTATTATGCAAGCCTGTGGTTGCACTGTAATCAAAAATCCGTATGGATTGAGGGAGACAGGATAGGGTGACCAACGTTAGTGTACAGTGGATTTCAACGCTTAGGTTTTGAGTTGTCACCAAAAGTATTTGCCTTCCCTTTAAACATACTACAGAGTAGATTGCCTTCTTATTCTAAGCAAAAAAACCTCACCCTGATATTGAGTTAAAAGACCTTGTATATTAAAGAAACTCAAAGGACTTAAAAGAGGGGAACAATAGGGCAGTCATATAGAATGTGATATCTGAAACAAGAGCCAAGTTAAAAAATTATTAGCTGTTTACTGGCCAAAGAAAATAAGTCCCTGTTAGACCTAACCTGACTACTCCTCTCCTAAGGCTCATATACCAACACTTGGGAGCTCTAAGATGGAACTTTACATTTAATTCTGTTTTGTTTTACTTGGCGATTGTATTCCCCCAACCTTATTGATTTCAGCATCCAATATTTTAATGCTGCATCTCAATAAAAGATACCTAAGAGCACAGTCAATCAGTTCTGCAAAATAATAGAAATATCACTTCCACTTAACGACGTGTGACATTATTCCCCATCAGTGGCCCAGAGAAAAAGGTTCATTGACCCATGAAGATCTAATTTCATGTCTCCACAATAGATACATGAAAAATGTACCAAACATCAGTCATTAACTGTTACAACTATAATCTTAATTCTTTATTTGGAATCCATTCATTAATGAACTTGTGCTAATACTGTGGTTTTGAGCTTGCATTTTTGGGGGGTAAAGTGATACATGATTTGGTTTTCTTAGAAAATAAGAATGGCCTTAAAGCTCATGGGTCCTTCTATTCTAACATTCTCTCTCCAAAAGTGGAGCATTACAGACAAATCCGTCATGCTCCCTGGATGTGCAAAACTGCAACATCAAAACCTGGCATGAAATCATTTTGCCATCCAAAGGAGTGGGCCAGTGTTAGATGCATATGGTACTGAGGAAAAAAGACTGACCTTACCAAAAGAGCAGGGGAGCTGGCAGAAATAAGGAGGAGCATATTTTCAACAATAGGCAGAACTTCCAGTAGCACAGGATCCCCTGTTTGTGCCTTATCAGGAAGCAGGATGGCAAGGATGACAGAAACAGTAAGATCACGGCCAGTGGGGGTAGACAATAAATTGCATGAAGGGATAAAGCAGCTGAAGAAAATTCAAGAGTGTTGAGAACATTACTACTTTAGGAGTTATATCACAAACACCATTGTGTCCAGGGTCGGCAACATGGACATGTTGAAAAAAAAAAAAGGTATCAGGGAAGAATAAGAACAGAGAGAGAATATATGATACTTCTGCCATGTGCTCTCCCGTGTTTCAGCCATTTTTAGTTCAGGGGATCTTCTGAACCTACAGTCATTTGGCTGTAGAGGAACCCTAAAGGGTTTATTTTCCAGGTATGGGTTCATGCTTGTCACAGACTCACATAAATTTCTTACATCCATTATATCCTTTAAAAATAAGTTTCACTATTGCCTGCTGCGTGCAGAAAATCTACACTTTTGAACCTGGCTCTTTGTACATTCATTTGTTTCGGCCTGGTTCTTTATCTAAAGAGACAGCAAACAGATGTTTGTTACCTAACTCCTTTATGTCACTAATAATTTTGCAACCTTCCCCTCTTGATGCATTCTGAAGTTTCCCAGCCTACCTAGTAATTTTCTATATGAAAGCTCTTAAAAATCTTTAATCATCCTAGTTACCTTTCTCAGAATATTTCCCAGTTCTAACATATCTTTCTTAAGATGAGGGGACCAGAACTGCACACAGAGGGATGAGTCATGTATTTATATCATGGCAAAAAGATCTTTCTTGTTTCGTTCTCTACTCATTCCTGATTCCTCTTTCTCAGGCTTTTCTATGCAAATTTGTTCTGAGAGAGATGTTATTTGAGTGTTTTGCGACGAAAAAAGTGAGAAAACTGCTGACTGTTTTGGGCCTACTTTGAAAAGCTTGGAGCACAATAAGACTTAGATATCCTATTACCCATGTATTTTTCAGAAACGACATACCTTTCTTTCTGGAGTATATAACTTGGAATTGTGGGCCTAATTTTCAAATGGGCATCTGTACTTGAACATGTGTATTTCCAAGGTCTGTTAATTGATACACACAATCTTTTAATGAAATGCTCTTCACATTCATGTGAATTGCTTTCTTCCTTAAAGAAATGTCATATACATTTTAAATCTCTAGCATTAAATAGAAATGTAGTGTAGACTGTAGACATTATGCTTGGGAAACCTGTATACTTAATATTGGCTACCATGTGGCTCACGTAGCTCTTTTAACTCTCTCATGTAATGGCCAAAAAAAATTACATTCCACAGGATGTCTGGAGTAGGAAAACACTATATTATTCTAATCAATTCTATAGGTTTTCTTCCATAATGTCTTTGCTGCTACTGAGCCCTTTTGGTGAAATCATGTCTGTTACCACTTCCTGTGTCTTTTTATGTTCTTTTTTCTTGTCCTTGTTTCTCTCGGACAAACCTAATTTTTATTATGTTGTTTGTTTAAATTAGGTTGTTTTCACCACAGTCATTTCATCAGAACATAAACATTCAAGCGAGATTTACCAAATTAGCTTATTTAAAGTAATAGTTTAGAGGTGGAGTAAGGAGTTTGTCAGGCAAATTTACTGAATTTCCACAGCTTTGACTAGACCTTGACCAACCCTTAGCAAGCCAATTTAGGACTGGTTTGGGGTATGTCTACATTACGCTCTGAATGTATACTTGGATAGATTTTCTGTAGCTCTTTGAAAGTCTGGCCTCTCTGTTTTATAGAGCTCACATTTTTTCAGTTGTGAAAACAGAAGAAAATGACCTAGTATTTACCTTGCTCCTTCACGTGCCAAACATCTCAAATTGTAATAATTTCTGTATTGTAGTGAGTCAGTCAGAGAAACTCAATGTACTTCACTCACATGAACGTTTTAACCATCATAATACTTTTGTGAACCTGTTAAGTGTTATTAACTCCATTTTGCAGCTGAAAAACACAGAGATAAAAGAGATTAGAAACCACACTTTCAAAAATGACCTTTAAAAAATGTGAATGCAACAATTCAGGAACCCCTTTTTGAATTTGGATGTTAGTCATTTTGACAATGTCACCTGGGAAATTTAGCAATTTTGGCACCGTGTCTTCTGAGTCTCGCTTTTCAGTTTTATTTACACCATAAATATATTGTTTCAAACTGAAATAAATGTATGCTTTACTTTGCTAACAGTCAGATCTACCAGGAATAAATAATACAATACTGACTTCATCGTGCTAGTGAGTGCTCTGCTCCAGTGGTTTATTTAATAGGGATGTTATTTATAGAAAGCTCCTCCATGTGATGTTGTTGCCAGTAACACAGATGTCCCTTGAATGCACTCTTTTTTTAAATAAAGGTGAAAGGCTAAGGAAAATGTAAAAGAACCCACCTTTAATATTTGAATTCAACAATAACAAGCAGGGTGTGGCCACATTGAAACTGTGGCTTGTCGGATGCTTGGGAGAAGGGAAGGGTGGGAAAGCTCGCTGCTTACCAGTTCCACAGTCTTGTTAGTAAAAACACATCTGACACCATTGATTGTGGCCTGAAAGATACAGTGAGAATGGGTGGAGCTTTCAGTTATTGCAATAAATAAAGTGCCTTGCTGGTACTTGGAATGTAGCCATGGAATAAGCAGTTTTATGGGCATTAATGTACTTAATGTTTGAGAAACTGAAAGAAACGTCAAGAATTGCCGCTTGCATGTTTGAAAAAGAAAAAAAAAAAAGAACAAAAGTTTACTTTCTTTAGACATTTTTTTTTACCCCCAAGGACACTGTGAGACTCTTCACATAATGTTTATTCCCTTATCCTGAAAGTTTCTTCTTCATGCTCAATTTGCTGTGCTTAAATTGGACACTGTGATACTTTCAGTGTTTAAAATGACACAGTTTATTATTTACAGAAAATGCTCTCTCTCCTGTTTGACAGTGGTTAGATAGTAAATGAAATTCACAGGAATGTGGGTAGGTCAGAGACAGAAAAGTGCACATTTTACACATGGATAATCCTCCCTGGAATAACATGAAGTTTTTGTTGCTTGGTTTTTTTGTGGTGTTAAGTTGTTGTTTGGTGGGGTGGGGTTTGGGTTTTTTTTGCTTTGTTGGTGGTGTTGGTGCGTTTTTAAATCAGAATGTAACAATTAGAAGTTTCCGTGAACTGAAACGTTAAGGTTTAAATAATATGTATTTACCTGAAATTAACTTAGTAGAAGCTAGAGGCATCCTAGCCCTGGAAAAACAAATCACATAAACTTCCATCCAGAACAGACTTCCAGTAAGCCACAGTCACCCAGAACTTGCTCTCCAATGTATGAGGTCACCTGGAACCAGACACTTGATTTTTTTTAATTCTCCTTTTATTGGGGCTTATTCATTTAGTTCTGATTCAAGAGAAGTTAAGACCTAATAAAAATATTAGCGCTGTATAAAATCACAGCCAACGTGCTTTGTTATTCCAGAAGATACTACCAAATAACTTCCACTCTGTCTTATCTAGCTATAAAGAATTTTATTCCAAGAAAAGGGAGTATTTTTCAGAGTGTGTAGCATGAGTGTCTGCCATAAAACAGACTGTTCACTCCTCCAAAAACTATACAAGTAGGTTGTAGTGAGCCTGGTATCTAGACAGATTTTGTCTGGGCTCATTCAGCACATGGAAAAAATATTTCATCTCATTTCTTCACAAGCTGACACCACAAAGCCATTTCATTTATTTTTCCTGACATGTTGTTTTGTCGTTCAATAGTGCATGTAGTCTCCTCTGACTTTGGAACAAGCTGGTAGGATTGAGCAAAACTCTTTCATTTTCACAGTTTCAAGGAAAAATGAGATCATAAAAGAGACCATTAACTACCAAATAATGATTGGGCTCCCAGTACAGCAACATCACACACACCTGAAGTAAATGACTTTGTCTTGCTATCCAGGTATTATGCAGCTATTTCTGTTGTTTTCTATACCTTGCACAGGTACTGAAAAAAAAAAAAAAGGAAAAGAAAGGCCTCCTCCAATAAATTCTCACTCAGCACTGGGCCGTCAACTTGAAAAAATTAGCAATTCTGCTAATGGCACAAATAACACCACTTCCCCATCTGTGTCATTAGATCTGTCGTCTTATCAAAGCAGGAAAAGATCAATCCATCTTCCAAAGATAAGCAGCAATAAGAAACTTACAGGGAAACTAAATATTACAACTTCTTGTTCCTGCAGTTCCCAACAGGAAAAAAACCCAAACCAGTTCTGCAGCCAGATTAGAGAAATTTATAGTGGTCTGGACTGAACACTAAGTACAGGGGTGTAAAACCTATTGATATCCTAGTGAGGAGCCAGGCTTTACTTGAAGAGACCTGTTTCAGAGGTCAGTATTAGACAAACTATGAAGGTAAAAGGAGAACAAGTTGCATTTTGAAGACATTCAAAAGGTGCAAAAAGTTGGACTCATCACTATTTTTTGTCTCTGTGTTTCTCCTCAATCTGGCACCCATGTTAGTAGCTAGGAATCAAGCAGATCTTTTTTTGTTGTTTTTTTTTTAACAATGATCCAGCAAATGTTTGCTTATCACTTTGTTCAGATTGCTGCATAATCAGCATCTGAGAAAAGGAGTAGGGACACATCTGAACAAAAAAGTGAATTGATGGTGGGAAAGTTCATGAAATGCAATGATGACAGCAGATCCTGAAAAAATGAGAGCAGAAAACCTGAAAGCAGATGTAAGTCCGTCATAACTTTGAAGCCAGTAGAAAATAATTTAAGACTATAGCTCTTCTTGTTGTCAAGGACTAACTGCAACACAATCACAGTTCCCCCGAATTTACAGCTAGCAAATCAAAGGTCTTTTCAAATATGTCTTACCAGAACTGGGACTGCTGCTTGCTTGCAACTGACTCAGATGAATGACATATAATCACAGATTTTCTCTTGTGTCTTTTATCATCTTTTGTGAGCCAAGATGTCTGCAGGTGCTTAGGTGTCTGGGTCTTGAAATTCATTTCTACAAAAAAGAGTGCCAGTAAAATGTGACCAGTTAAATGATCCTAGAAACTTAATGTAAAGGGGAGACGAGGTGAGTAATCTCTGATAATAGAAATCTAAACTATCATCAATGAAGCAGGAATTAAATGTGAGTCACAGCATATCAGGGGTGCAACCATAGGCCTCAGGAGGTCTGAGTTTAGTTTCTTGCTCTACCACAGGTTTCACTGTCTGAAGCTGGGTAAGTAGTTTAATCACTTTTGGCCATCTTCTACATGGAGCTGATAATCTCTGACCTTTTGCCTCTGTTGTCTCTCCAGACTGAAGGCTCCTAAAAGGTGGTAGTCTGTAAGTGCCTAAGACCTGTACAGCCTGACTGGACATGGGGCTCCTTGTACACTGTCATCTGGCAAACACCATAACACAGTTCATAATGTTTTACAATAGCCCTTTTCTTCAGTTCCCAAGGAGAAGACGTAACATATTGTGTTAAAGGAACAACTCTCATCTGGTAACATTAAAAATATTCTGAACTACTCTCTAGTCACCCCAGAAATCAGATGAATTTTTAAACTCCCTTTCAGCAAGTTGGTGTGATTTTAATATGAATTCAGGTCTTAGCATGGAAATGCTTCCTCTGAAAAGAGTTCCTTTGAACAGAAATGGTGTGAAATGAGCTCAAAATGATCATGGGTCTTCCAGGGTTTCAGGTTTTGTTCTAGTATTTATCAATTGTCTTTTGTCTTTTGGCTTGCTAGAGCCTTTCTAGCCTGAATTCATAATTAAAGAAGGAAAAATTTGGCTATTGCAAGTACATTAATGCAAGGTGATTTATTACATGTGCACTGCAAAACGACGGCAATGACTCTCCAAATGGTCCAGGCACCGAGAGCTGTTTCTGTCAAATACTTCTGGTATGACTGGCCACATGCTCAAACTAAGATCTTTGCTTAGTAAATATTGAATATTCCCTAGTCCTTTATATCCTGTCGTCATTTCCTTTGTACAGCTTGCAGCTGTAGTTTCAAGCCAATGTACAAAAGTTGTTGGTTGTGCAGAGTTTCATAAGTGTATTTAACTATGCAACAAAATATTTTCTGATGTTTTTTCTTCGCATAGTTCTGTTGCCTGCCTCCAAACCAGCTTACACCGACATCTTCTGTATGTAAGTTGTAATTGGTAGATCTATTCATTATCCCTTTAAGAAGTATTAATAAACTATAATACACATAAATTTATAAATATAAATATATATATACGTATAAATATATATAACTAGTAGGGAACATGGCTGCCATGTAATCAGTTTGTGGTTTTGGAAAACCACAGGCTCTAGGGTGGGGATTACCATTGTATTACATTAGCTATTTTCTCACCGTTTAAGAAGCAGCAGCTCAAAACACTGTGGTCCAGACAGTAAAAGACCCAAGAGTAAAGCAGTTCCTCCATGTAGGCCCATGTGTCTCACCAGGTCTCTGAAAAGAGGTGGCTGGAAGGGGATGTTGGCTAGTTCATGAGTGGTCACAGGGCTCTCTGTGTTGGGCAGGAATGGGAAAAGGAGGAAATTGTGTAGCAGTGAAGCTTTGTGATAACAAACGTACACTGAGCTGTGTGAAATGAGTGGAGCATACAAAAACTCTTTAACCTGGGTCTTCACAGGACTTGCTCCATGGTAATGGCTGTGTATGTGTTGTCTATCAGCGCAAAGAAGGAAACCAGCAATATTGCAGCGTGTTGGAGTTGTGAGCAGAGCACACAGGTTTTGGATTGAATTTTTCCTGGTTTTTTTCCCTCCCAACTGATATTGAAATGGATTTTTCTGTGTATGAGAATTTTTTTTTTCGTGGTATATTGTCCTCCTCCTGCATGTTTCTGCTCTCTGAGTTGAATGTGCAAGCAATTAACATCAAGACAAAGTTAATTAATTGAATAGTAAACATCTGTGTTAGGGCTGCTGCCCTTTTTAAGCTCTGCCAGAGGGTTTTGG
Organism: Actenoides lindsayi; assembly: GCA_025331215.1. NCBI lineage: Eukaryota > Metazoa > Chordata > Aves > Coraciiformes > Alcedinidae > Actenoides > Actenoides lindsayi. The sequence goes on along the minus strand of WTSP01013832.1, from coordinate 36,441 downwards.
CTGGGTAGGGCTAGACAGGAGAGAAGTTAAGGTCTCTAAGTTAGGAAATGTATTGAAACTGTAAGCACCACTCAAGTATGCCACTGAGCAACTCTTACAAGGTAGCGTGATTCAGCTCAGTGGCCTCAAGGTGGAAGGCAAGCCATTATTTTAATTTTTTTTCTACCTTGTAGAATTTATATGTGCTACAAAGCCACAGGGCAAAACCTGCAAATTTTGGAAATATTTAAACTCAGCACATCATGGGAGTTGTTCTATAAATGGTGCCAGAAAGGCCACATAGAATAAATAACAAACCAAAACAAATCAACCAGCCAAAAACTTATATGAGGTATAATTCATGCTCAGTTCTCTGCAGAGACTCCCAGACTAAGCACAGCAATCCTGAACAGGTAGTGTTGAGCAGGCACTATTTTCCACCCTTACCAACTGTTGTGATTTTTCCAGATATGAGGTTTTCTGGTCTTAAGACAATGGAGCAGCACAAGCTTTCACAAATACTGAAGTCAGAGCTTCTGTCTGAATTTGAAATTATTCTTTTGACAGAGTAGCAGAAGAGAGATTATAAATAACATTATCACACAAAGGGAAGCAATACATTTGCAGCATAGAGGGTATCAAACCAATGATTAGCTAATTCAGTTTCAAATTAAACTCATTTGATTTTGTAAGTGTAAAACCTCTTTTGAAAAATTACTTCAAAACTGAACCTTACTCCAGAGAAATGGCTGGAATTTGACCTCTTTCTAATAGCTTCATTTTTTTTCCTCTTTCAGTTTAATTGATTATGATGTCATCAATAAACACAATAATCTGTGTCTTCTGTCAAAATGCTTAATAAAATGTTATCTGTCTTCCGGGGGGAGTGGGGAGGAGAGTCCTGTTCGTTTAAAAATGAAGTGAATTTAAAAATAAAGATTATATAGAACATGCATTTGATGACTAAATAGTCTTAGAGGCCATGTTGAGAATTAGGAAATGTTTTATTGGTCTTTCATGCAAAATGGTTCTTGTCAATTCATTTACACCACTAATTATCTGGCAGAAATAAAACTGCCTCATGAAGGCTCGGATCCTGGATCACAGCCTGCAGCTTCACAGTCGTAGCTGCTCGTGGGAATCCTAGCACAACGTTCCCCCAGGTGCTACAATTGGGTCAGCAGCTCTCCTGGGAACTCGAGCGTAGCTGTGGCTCTGTGGGAGCTGGACAGCTTTAGCACTGCTCACAGCAGACACCATCCAGGGTACAGGAAGTGAATATCTTATTTATTTTCTCCAGGCAGATTATGGAGTAGGAGCAGATCTGTATAATGGCTTTTCTGCTCCATAGTTCCCCAAGGCTGTTGCTCAGCTGGAAGCAAGGGTGGGTGAGTCAGCAGTCTGTCTCTGTCCTTAAGGTGTCAGCATCCCGTACACTATTTGGGCAATAAAACTGTAAGATTTTTGCATTCAGCTTCATGATACGTGGTGGTAAACATACATCACTGCCATTTCCAGAATAAAATATTGGCCGTGCAGCAATAAAGGTAGCTGTAACAGCACAGATCTCGAGGAATAATTTTTCCTCTCTTAAGGCGCTGTGGATTGAGCTCTTTCTATGTTATCCGTTTCTCCCACCTGTTCCAGCTGCACTAGCAGGGCTGTATTTGGTTTGCAAGGTTCAAGGTTTGCCTGAGGTTGAGCTCAGACCATGGCCAAGAAATGTAAACACGTAAAAGGCATGTGATATGAACACACTTGGGAAATGCCATATGGCGATGTTCTTCCTCCCCATCCTTGCTAGTGAAAGCCCCCGGATATTTTTTGCAGTGAATCCTCTAGGAGAGAACAGATAAGCACCTAGACAAAACTGCAGCATAGCGAGGCTGAAGCTCAGATGGGAGTTTATCCCTTGTCTGAAAGCCTTAATCAGGCAAAGCTTACGTGGGACTGGTGTTTGCAAACTCATTGTTTCTCCCTGTCTTTTGTGAATCATGGAAAGAAACATCATCTCCATTCTCTCTGGGATGCATCCAGGCTGCTTTAACCTGTTTATACTGTCTCTTGAGGTATATCTGTATTGCATAGCAGAGATACCTGTTCTGGCTACAAGCAGGCTTTCTCCACAGCCAGAAGCAATACAGCTGTGTCAGTGGTGTTTTGCATAAGACTAATTGTCATGTGCTGATATGTCTGTGTGTGGCCATGCTCTGGGCAGTACAGTCCTACTGCCTTGTTCAGGCAAATGGGGGTAACTCTCAAACAGTTCTGCCTTGTGGAGCACAAAGCTTTGCTGTCCTTGTACATTCTTAGGATTTCTTCTAACTTAAGTTTCTGCAAATGCTTCAGCTAATTGTTGCCTTTCATTTCAACAGGAAACAAACTCACATCCTTCCCACCAGACAAACCAGCCCTCACCAGTTGCTAGAGCTGCTGAACTATGGTCATGTAGTGGAAGACTTGGGGATCTCTCTGTAACTCAACTTCTGATAAAAGAGACTAACATCCTACAGTCAGGTATGGTGCAGTGCTCATGTTCTTGCTCTAGAGGTCCTATGCTGAAAGTCCAAAAAAGCCAGCATCATGCAGGATTGCCCTGGAAGCCCCAGTATTTGCTGGGAATGGCTGCTTTGTCCTTTTCTCACCAGGAACCCTAGTAACCCAGAACCTTCTTCTTTCTGCCTTACTTCTGCTTTCCAGACAGCATCTGCTCTCCGATAGCATGTTGTACAGGCTCTGAAAAAAGCAAGAGATAAATGTTTCAAATATAGTAGAAGTACGAAATTCACAAGACTGCTGTTTGTACATCTTCCACTGAATTCAGTTAGACCTGTATTGCAGTGTCCAATTTCCATAGCTGATAGGCTTATTTAAGGGACTCAGTTCCACAACCAAGTCTCCTATGCAGCATGTGACTTGCTGGATGGTACCCCACACGTGTACATTTTCCTTTGATGATCAGAGCACCCATCTGTCAATTCTAAAAGTTTAAACTTAGTTTGTGATTTTTGGTTTGGTTTCTCTTGCCTGAAAATTGCCCTGGTAAAAACACTGCTTGGTCTTGTCTCCTCTCCTTCTTCTTCAAGTGTAGCTAGCAGTCACACACAGGCCATTCACTGCTCCCAGCTTTTCTCAGTCCATTTGTGTTGTACCTTTTGCCATCCTGGTGTATGTGGTTAAGTCGCAGAGGTGACCCATAGCCACCTAAGTCAAGGTTAACATTTCTGCTTGTAGTCAGTGTCTAACATAAAGCTCACCCACCTTCATTTCCTTCATTCAGTCTGCGTTTGGTCTCACTCCCACTCTGCATTTCTCCGTTTCTTTAGCTGTGATCCTACAGCTGTGTGTGGGCTCGTGTTAGAAACTGAATGACTGACATGATAAAACGGCTATACAGGTGGGGATGGGGGAAGGAATGAAGAGAGAAGAAACTTGTTAAATTGGCTTCTCTGTGTTCTTTTAAAGGACTTTCTTTCTTTCTTTCTTTCTTTCTTTCTTTCTTTCTTTCTTTCTTTCTTTCTTTCTTTCTTTCTTTCTTTCTT
>WTSP01013832.1:0-30897 GCA_025331215.1 Actenoides lindsayi | reverse complement strand
TGCCAGTGCCTGCTGGGTGCCAGCGCACGGGGCCAGCTCAGCTCCAGCTTCTCCCCCCCAGCACCCCCAGGTCCTTCCAGGGCTGCTCTCAGCAGTAGCTCATAAAAGAGACAATCTCCAACCTACCGGGCTTTTTTCCACTCCAAGATTCAACTGCAATTTGGAGTCTCCTCCAAGCACCCATCCCAAGGCCATTGGCTTGATGGTGGCCCCGCAAAATGTAAGATGCACATGCACCAGAGGCTGAGCTTTGGGCTGGGGTGGGTGAGTGCTGCGTGGTGGAGAGGCTCATGTCAGCCAACCATTGTCACGGTAACGAGAGAGTTGGTGCAGAGGCGGAGAGGGGATGCCGAGAGTGCGGTGGATTCAGGGAGGCAGGGTGGCTGAGGGGCTCTCCCATCCATCCTTCAATGCAGAGATTCCCCCCCAAGGTAGAGACATCTCACTGCTGCTTTCCACGCCGGGGCTCGGCAGCTTGCCGGCTCAGCTCCTCCCCGCTGGCGAGGATGAAGTTGATGGATTTGTCTGCACTGTTCCTTCTCCGAGTCAACCCGTTCCTCCCTGTAGCACCATAAAAAAAAATAATAATAAAAAAAAAAAAAAAAAGAAAGAAAAAAAACCCAAGAAGACTTTTGGTAAGAAAAGAAAGAAACAGGATCCAGAGGTGTATGAAGGGGTGATACCAAATTCTCACTGTCCCCATCCCCATGACTCCTGCGCTGCAGGGTGGCACTGGAAGGCACCAACGTAAGGGCAGTGTCCATCAACACCTGAGCACTTCGAGGCAAATGTGGTTGCCTATTCCTCTGCCTTCCCCGGAAAATAGCCTGCTCCCCACCTTGCCCCTCATCAGGGAGCTCTGAGAGGTGGCTCACCATGGAGGTGATGTGGGACCACTTGCACGGTGGGCAGGACACAGCCATGGTGAAGGGGACTCCGTCACTTTTCTGTCCTTCTCTGCAACTCTGTTGGCCATCCAAATGCTTGCTGGCTTCTCACAGGAAGGTTACCAAAGGCCACGTATGGCCTCTTGCTGTGGTCAAGGGTGACAGTATCAGGGAGCAGAGGTTTGCATGTGGGTGTCAGGGCGTGTGGAGGGAACGTTGCAGTGCAGCCATGGATGTGGCCATAGGAACAAGACTCTGAGGAGTCCTCTGGGCTGTGCTCACTCCCAGGTTGAGCCTTGGCCAAGGTTGAGTCTGTGCCAAGGACTATCGTAACAGTTTTGGAGGGGATGATCAAGTCCCAGTGGCATGTCAGTGCTTAACTCATGATTCTAGATGAAGCCATGGTGTCCATGACTCTTGTCACATGGCTGGAGTGGAGAGGCAGACACGTCAAGGTAGGTGCTGCGCTCCTCAGCAAGATCCCACCTGAACTCAATTTCAGCAAATGAAGTTATATGATCTTGCTGTGGAGCTGAAGGTCCTTACAACAGGGGCTGGCTGGAGATGAAGGTGCCTGAGCAGTGGGAGATTGGCAGCTCCATGAAGAGCAGCACAAGGTTTTTACTTGTGAGCACCACTCAAAATCTCAGGCAACTCAATGAATGGAACCTTATCTGGGCTTGAGATCAGTATTTCACCAGCACTAGGATGAGCTCTGGTTTATACCACTCAATATGATGTACTAACCTAAGCCCTTGCTTACATGCCTGTGTTTGGGTGGGATAAATCCAAGTCGAGGCAGTGGGCATTGCTGACACAGAACACAGTAAGTCCTTAATTTTGTTAATGCATGAGACCTTTGGCTTTGTCACTTTAGGTTACGCTGCAGCCTGGCATGAACTACAGATGAATAACAGAATCCCAGGGTGGTAGTGGTTAGAAGGGACCTCTGGAGAGCAATCCCCCTGGTCCAGCAGGGTCACCCAGAGCAGGGGCCCCAGCATTGCAGTGTCCAGGTAGGTTTGGAATCTCTCTAGACAAGGAGACTACACAACCTCTCTGGGCAGACTGTTCCAGGCTCTGACACCCTCACACTAAAGAAGTTTTTCTTCCTGTTCCAGTGGATCTTCCTGGGTTCCAATTCATGCCCAGTGCCCCATGTCCTGTCCCTGGGTACCACTGACAAAAGTCTGGCCCCATCCTCTTGACCCCTATCCTTTAGCTCTTGCTCAGCATTGATCAGATTCCCTCTCAGGCTGCTCTTCTGCAGCTGAACAGCCCCAGGGCTCTCAGCCTTTCCTGGACACAGGGATGCTCCAGTCCCTTCAGCGTCTTTGGAGCCTCCACTGGACTCTCTCCAGTAGTTCCTTGTCTCTCTTGAACTGGGGAGCCCAGAACTGGACACAATACTCCAGAGGTGGCCTCCATAGGGCAGAATACAGGGGGAGAAGAACTTCCTTTGACTTGTCAGCCACACTCTTCTTAAGGGACCCCGAGATACCATTGGCCATAAGGGCCCATTGCTGGCTCATAGTGAACTTGTTGTCCACCAGCACTCCCAGGTCCTGCTCCATGCAGTTGGTTCCCAGCAGGTCACCCCTTCCAGGGGTGTTATTCCTCCCCAGGTGTAGGATCCTGCACTTGCCCTTGTTGAACTTCATTATGTCCCTCTCTGTCCAACTCTCCAGCCTGGACAGGTTTCACTAATGGCAGCACAGTCATTTTTGGTTTCTTCTGGTGAAAATTCCTCTACTTTTCAAGCTAAGCTCTAAAACATGTAAGTTGGAGAAAAACTGGTTGTGCCTGAGAAACACGTATAACCTGTTTGGGAAGGGATGTGGTTTGAGCCTGCTTCTCTCTCCACCAGGATGTTCAGTGATGCAGCACTCATCTTAAGAGCACTCTTAAGTGGATAGAGGCATCCCAAGTGACCCTACATGAATCATCAGCATCCTCTGAAACTCACCCAGCAGACAATTTTCTCCCAGCACATCAAAACCACATGCAGAACCAGGTACAATTCCAAAACACTACTGCAGGTATCCTCTGTAGAAGATTCTAAGTGAAGAAAACACCACATCCAAGCTAAACCCATTACGATGGGACCCAGCTCCTGTTCTACCAACATAAGGACTTCATATTCTGGCTGCAAGTCTACGGGCTCTGGATTCTGCCAAGGCAACACATGGATAACATGGGGACCCTAACAAGGCCTGTCAGCAGATTCTTCCATTTTATCCTCTGCCAGGTCTCCTGTGCTCCAGGATATTCAACCATCCCTATCCCCATCCCTGGGAAACTCATCCTCATCCCACCCCCCCCAGCTCTGCCTTGCACCCAGCTGATGGGCAAAGTCAATTGGTAGAACAGCAATGGAGAGAAAGCAGCAGCCCAGTCGACCCCAACCAGTCGCCGAGCGCTTTTAATTTCCAGGTTTCAGAGGCTCTGAAGTCAAACCCAACGGCCGCTGAGCAAACCCCGCCGAGTCCGGCACTAGGAGCCGCGCTTCCGCTACCTCAGGAAGCCAGCAGTTAATGGCATTCAGGCTTCACCCCAGGATCATGAAAATATTCTTTATTAAGCATGTCAGGGAAGGTAGCAAAACGCTGCGTCGAACCATCGGCCGTAGTGACGTCGCGCGGTTCTGCCGGGCGAGCCCGTATCACATCCGATGGGATGCAGAAAATCCATGTCAGCGTTTTCCTGGCTAGGACAATCCGGAGGCTTCGGAAAAAAAAAAACCTTCTAACCCACCACGAAGGAAAGGTCTGTGATGGGCTTGGAACTGGGGTCTCACCGCGTGGCTTTAACATCCTCGGCCGGACACTCGTGGGTCTCAGTCGCCTGAGCAGGGTGTTGAGGAAGCCACCTTTTGAAGACAACAGTGCTGAGTCTGAGCTCTTCCTGGAGGTCTAAAAGCAACTTTTTTTTTTTATGTGGAGGCATTCCTGCCTATAGGCAAACGTCCACGGGAAAAAAGAAATGGGAGAGGAAAGCAAGGAAGGCAGGCGAGCGTATCATAGAGTCACAGAATCATAGAATGGATGGGGTTGGAAGGGACCTCTGGAGATCATCTGGTCCAAACCCCCCTGCCAGAGCAGGGTCACCCAGGGCAGGGGGTTCAGGATCACATTGTCCAGGTGGGTTTGGAATCTCTCCAAACAAGGAGACTCCACAACCTCTCTGGGCAGCCTGGCACAGGCTCTGTCACCCTCATAGGAAAGAAGTTCCTCCTCATGTTGAGGTAGAACCTTCTATGCTCAAGTTTACCCTCATTGTTCCTTGTCCTATTGCTGGGCACTACAGAAAAGAGATTGGCCTCTTCCATTTGACACCCACCCTGTAGCTATTTATAGACATTAATAAGGTCCCCTCTCAGTCTTCTCCTCTCCAGACTAAATAGCCCCAGTTCCTTCAGTCTTTCTTCACAGGGGAGATGCTCAAGTCCCTTAATCCTCCTTGTAGCTCTCTGTTGGACTCTTTCCAGTAGATCCCTGTCTCTCTTAAATTGGGGAGCCCAAAACTGGACACAGTATTCCAGGTGTGGTCTCAAGGCCAGAGCAGAGGGGGAGGAGAACCTCCCTACACCTGCTGGACACAGTTTTCTTAATGCACCCCAGGATGCCATTGGCCTTTCTGGCCGCAAGAGCACATTGCTGTCCCATGGACAGCTTGCTATCCACTAGGACTCCAAGGCCTTTCTCCGTGGTGCTGCTTTCCAGCAGGGCTACCCCTAACCTGTACTGGTGCTTGGTGTTATTCCTCCCCAGATGCAGGGCTCTACGCTTGTCCTGATTGAACCTCATGAGGTTCACCTGTGCCCAGTTCTCCAGACTGTCCAGATCACGTTGGATAGCAGCACAGCCCTCTGGTGTGTCAGCCACCCCTCCCAGTTTCATATCATCAGCAAACTTGCTATATCCCCTTGTCCAGGTTGTTGATGAAGATATTGAACAAAACTGGACCCAGTGCTGATCCCTGGGGAACACCACTGGCCAGAGGCCTCCAGCTCGACTCTGTGCCACTGATATTCAGCATGTCCAATCTTAAAATAGCTGATTTCATTAGGTGTTAATTCTTTGCATTGCTTTTCTCAGAACATCCTCCAGCTCACCTGTTGTTCTGCTTTGGAGACAGATGGCCAGAATAAGTAAGGGTTTCCAGATTTGGTATTACAAACCATTGAATGAATAACCAGCTGGGGTTTTGTTACACAATTAAATGTAACTTGGTCATACTAAAATGCCCAGATGAAAGGGAATTCAAAATTGAGAATGGGAAAAAAGACAAGCAAGATGGAAAAATGGCCTTGGGGTATCACCTGCAAAGGTTTTCAACATGATGTCCCAGTTTAAAGTTGAGCAATTAGAAGGACTGACTTGGTAGTGCTGGGATAACAGTTGAACTCGATGGTCTTAAAGGTCTCTTCTGACCAAAACAATACTATGAATGATATTTTACAGATTTGGGATTTTTTCTTCAGAAAGAGTTTTCTGATCTGTGAAAGACACTGAGGGGGAAACACTCTCCTCAGCCCCAACTGAAGTGAAACAACATTCATTTTTACAGTTCCTCTGAAATAAATGTAAAGAGACTGAGATTGTCTCACATCTTACAGTCACTGTAAAGGGAGGACTGAAAGTCGCAAGGGTGGGTGAAACCTCCTTTGCAGAGACTCTCCACTGCTTGGGACTGTAACTGGCAAATGTACTTCTGGAAATGGACTGGAAAACATAAAATGCAAAGGTCCTGCCGACCTTCAGCAAGGAAACCACATTCCTGCCTTTCAAGCAAGAGATGTTGAAACACAAAGCTGCTATTCTTAAATACAGATCCTAGTGGAAAGGTGTTAAAATGGTTATTTAGCTAACACAAACACGGCTAGAATCTGTGTGAAGGGAAGTGCCTACTACCTGGGCATCCCAGATGAGGAGGCAGGCAGCAGGAAAGAAGCCTGTTATAGGAGAGAATAATCAAGTTAAGTTGACTCTGCTGGGTCTCTTGATTGGAATGAGTGAATTGGAATAAGAGATGTAGTATTTCATGTTGACTCGAACATTTAAAGTGACAAACATACAGAGGCCACAAGTGTAATAAAAAATTTATTGTCTTCAGAATAATAGAAAGATTTATTATGCTTTTTGTGTGACAGCAAATGATGTAATTAAGACTGAACTATAATAACAATTGTAGTGAGCTATTTTTAAGGTCCTCGAAGTCTTTGGCAAATTCTCCTTTTGCACTGTCTTGCTTCCTGAAACAGGTGATAAAAAAATATAACATATTCACAAGCCCTTACTAAGCTTGTTAAAAAAACGACAACTGTAGAAAATTAAATAAAACACATAGCTTTATTTCAGGTTGCACCATTTAACAAAAATATGTTAAGAAACACCACAGTAGGGTTCAGTGGAAAAAAAAAAGCAGCTAATACCTAGCAATTTCTATGCCTGCTTTGTTAGGATAAAGGATAGCTTACCACATTTTTTGTCTAAAATTATGCATCCTAAATATTCCTAAATGTTCCAGCACTGGAAAACTAGCGTGTATTGCTTGATAATTCCCTTTTTAACAAGTTAGCATTGTCATTATAGTAAGGATTTTATGTGTCATACCACTTAAAGTCAGTCATTCTTCAGTATTTGCTGAAGTAAATATTTTGCTATATAGGGATGAAGTTAAAGTGTGTGCTTAATTGGTGTGTTGAGTCAGCGCCCAAGAGAGTTTATCCATCCGCAGTATTCCTGTAAAACCCAGTGCCACAGTTCAGTGTGGGGCATGCTGGTGCTCAGCAAGAGCTGACACCAGGTGGGCTCTCCTATCTGCTGGGAAGATAGGCCATAGTTAGAGCTGTAGTGCTAAATAGCCTGCGAGTACAACATTTAATGAACCTGTCTTTAGCCTTCATGTTTTCACTATAGTTATTTTCCAGACACCAAAAGTTTACTTTCTTTTTCGAAAGAGACACCACAAGTGTAAACTAGAGCATAACTTTTTATTATTTGCAAATGTTACACGTTTCCTTGCTGAAGAGCACTATCAAAACTTTACACAGGATATTGAATTTAGTGCTTTTAAGGGAAAATGATCCATCTTCCCAATGCAGAGAGCATTACGTCACGAAGGGATGGAAACAAAGAGCTCTGAGGGACTGGGATAGGCAAACTTCCCTCCTTTCACAGGAAATGGGTGAAGCCTTGCTTGAAATTATTATTCAGACGTTTTGTGCTGTGAAGGAAATGTCTCCTGATAGCACAAGCTATTGGTTTCCTGTTGTGAACTAACAGTTTTGGCATGACCAAGAATGGACAGGAAGGGCAAATGATTGGGGGTCATTTGAAGAACTTGTTTTAATGAACAGACCAGCCCAAGTAAGTGGGAAGAAATTTGGCCTGAAAAAAATAATTGAAATTAAAAGGAGGAGGCAGAGAGAAAGGGGATCAGTTGCTGATTCCTACAGTATCTTTGTGGAAATAAATAACAACAACAACAAAAAATCACCCACCAGATTTTAGCAGGGTTAGCAGAGAGCGGGGGGATACTCTTGTTGAGCAGGAAGTATCATGGGGGCAGAAAGCCCTTTGTATCCTACCTAATTAAGAGCCTGATTCAACAAATACATATCCGGCTTCTCCACTGAGGAAAGCAATTTTGGGAAGTTTTCACAGATGCGGAATTGTTTCTTTTTTCAACTAGGACCTTACAGCAGAGGCACTTTCAAGTGCTATTTTTCAACCATTGTGTATAAATAGCACTGCCAGCAGGTTCCTGAAGCTGCCTTAGCATTGGACTGTCTGAGGGCTTCTCTTCCATTCGAAGCAAAAGCAAAGGGAAAGGCACACCTGACATTTTCCTACCCAAGAGCAGAAAGGAGGTGGCTTCCCCTTGTCTTTTCCTGAGCTTTCTGGGGATCTGTGCCACCTTCGTGGGTTTATTAACGCAGTGCCAGGGCTGCCCGCACGTTTGAACCGTTGTCTCAGTCATCCTGGCCCTTGCTCTTCACCAGACTGTACAAAACTGGCCAGTGCCTTAAGCCTGGTTCCAGCTCCAGAGGCCAGTTTCTCCTGAAACATCTAATGAGGGCTGCACTGTGGTGGTCACCATGGGGGACCTGTGCCCTGCTTTGCTGGAGGTTGGCAAGGAGCGCTCACTGAAGCTCACTGTCCTGCTGCAATTCCTCCAGGATTCCATTTTCAGGAGAGAAAAATGTAAATTTAAAAAAATCTCCCTTCAGTGTTGCCCCCTTCTTTTTAAAGGTGGCGGCCTAAGTTTCATTTTAGGCATTCAAAATGTTTAAAGGTAAATTTCTAACATAAATGAAACCTGGTTGGATTTTTGTGTTGTGTAGTTTTGGCAGCATCCATTTTCACTCCTGCAAAGATTGTTTTGATCATATGGAAATTCCAGTTGTAGAAAATGGCTGTCTATTTCAGAAAACAAAACATGAAAGAAGTAACATTTTTATTTGCTGATTCTTAAAAAGCCTTCCTTAAAGTGGTTTTTTTATGATGCCAAACCCACAACAGTTTTAAAAAATGTGCCTGAATTTGTCTTTGGATTTAATTTAGATAGAATTTTTATTCAACGACATTTCTGCTTTCTGCTCATAGAAAAATACAAACTTCAGTCACATTTGAATCATGTTGTTTTTTAACATCTCCTTTTAAATGTTTTTGTTTCCATTTAGGACTGCCAACATTACCATGGAAACCCCAAAAAATAAAGACTTTCCCAGCCTTGTGAGAGCACACCTGCAAGAGCAAGAATTGCCTGTCAAAAGCGACACTCCTTCATTATTGGTGTCACCTAAGGACATTTTTTTGAGGTCAGTATGATTTGTTTTCTCATAATTTATTGAAAATATATTTTTAAAATTGATACAGTTTGGAATCTTGCCACGGACCAGTAACACATCTCTGTTCCTATCCAACAGCACTCTCTTCACTATACTATCTCAGTTTCAAGAAAAAAAACACTTTACAGAGTAGAGTTGAGATTGTTAGTCCTGAAATAACAAGATGAAATACGCACTCATCTCAGTGAGACAAACACATGTAAGAAAAAAGTCCTCATAAGCTGTCTTAATATAAACCTCTCCATTTGCTTCAGAAGGACTGGGATCAGAATTAGAAAGAGAAATGCAAGAATTCATCAAGAATTCATTTACTGCTTCCTAGTAGAGAGGTGGAGCATATTTACTAGTGAACAATTGGCTATTATGAAAACTGATCTGTTTAGACTTTTCAACATTTTTTTTCCTTTGTTTTTGATTGTTTGGGGTTTTTTTTTAATTATAGAATTCAATTTTAAGCAGTTTGATCTGAAGTAGATAATTACAGTGGTTTAACATGTATTTTTTCCAAGCAGAAGGCAGCTATGGTGGTAGAACTGAATTCAGATAATCTGGCAGTATATATAAAGATTGCAAGACAATGTTCTTAAATTATAGTTAAAAAAAGACCCTCAAACTGACAAGATATTTCCATTTCTTTGGTGCCTACTGTGTTCTTAGCTATGTGAACTTCTTATTCTGCTTGCTAAATTGTTTCTAAATTTCTAGGACATGAGGGCTTTAGATTTGCATGACTTTCTGCAGTGCAGTGGCAATTTGACAGCAAGTCTGCATCAGTAATGAGCATCACTGGGAAAACAGGGTTTTTTTTATTTGTTCCTCCTCACTAAGGAAAGACTTTCCATAGATCTCAAATCCAATGAAAAACTGAACCTTAAATAATGTTAGAAATATACCTTTCTGTTACTAACAATAATACAGGAAAACTGACTCTTTTTGTTGTTGTTCTTGTTATTTAAGCATACTGAAAAACTTAAATTTAAATGCATTGAAGTCTTACCTAGACTTGCTTTTCACCACTGTTTTAATGAGCAAACTCCTGATCAGAATTGTTTGTCAGCACAGACAAACCTCAGAAATGTTAACTGTAACATCTGCATGGTATGTCTAATACCAAATGATCCTGTTCAAATCAGTAGGGCATTTGGGGAAATTAGATGCTATTCCAGATGAACAGGAGTATCAGACTTCACCTCTCCAGAAACACTAACGAATGAAATGAAAGAACAAATTCAGACCTCAGAAGAAGTGTTTTCATTGCAGAGCTGAGTCTAGAGATTCATTCAGGCAGAACATAGAAACTGTATGTGACAAATTAGTGTTGTGACTGTTGCACCATCTTAGACTGCAGTCTCATCAGGATATATATATTTTGCAGGACTGGAGCTTCCTGTTGTACACATGATAAATTTTCACAGAGCAGCAGTTTGATGGTTACGAGAAGAAATCTTCCCAGAAGTGCACAAGTACTACCAGCAGGTACAGTGGTCATTCTCATGTGGCCAGCTCACTCCAGCTACTAACAAAACCTCTGTCCTAATCACAGTTCTGCAGTAATTTTTGCTGAATTTACCAGCTTTAAGTAACAGCACTATCAAAGTTCTGGACATTTGCAGTCAATGAACTTTTTATGTCACAAGAGAAATGTTTTCCCAACAAATGCTGATTCAAATGTTATATATTCCCACTGCTTCAATTTTTGCTCTAGGCTAAGTATATGATTATTTAGCATTGCTGCAAGCTGTCATACCCCTTATGCTGCTCACCAAAGAGGTGGTTGTGTTTCAGCATTAGGTGGGGAGTATTCCTGTGCATGCGTTTGTGCTCAAAATGACCATTTCAAAAGTTCTGTTGGTATGTTCATTTGATACCCTTTAAGGTGGATTGGTGTTGCAGATGGGAGTAGAAGTTTAATTTCCCTGTAAAGATGGGTAGAAGCCCTAGTGGCAATTAGATTAAACTGGAAAAGGGTTATGTGTTTCAAGTTCTTCAGTGGCAAATACTGTGGAAACTGCAGACAGATGAAATGCATGAGAGTTATCATGCAGGGTTAATTTTTCAGGAATGAAGCAGGGAAATTAAATTAATTGTAGTGAAGATGTAAACTGTCATAGATTTGAGTTCAGTCATCATGAAATTATTCCTGTGCCTTTGGCTGGATGCTCTGTGCAGGCTGCAATTCCCCTTCCTAAAGCGTTAAAATCATTTCTTTTCATTTATGCATGCTTTCTGGAGCTGATGAGATTAAAACAGCATAATACCCCTTCAACTCAACAGGGAATAGTTACAACTGCAAAGCATTTATTTATTTGCTGTGAATCATTCTGTAGTATATTTCAGTTCCATACAGAAAGGGAGATTTGTCTTTTAAAGGTTTACTTAAATAGGAGAAGCAGCGAGTAGTCCATGGTACCTTTACTTTGCTAACACACCTCACTCTATAGTGCTGATGTACTGGAAAAGGACATCTAGGACAGTTTTGACTATTTAAGTGTTATTGTTACCACATCAAGTCTTTGCAGTTGGTTATCAGGATGCTGGCCTGTGTAATAAGAAATAACATTGCAATATTAGTATCCTAGAAAAGGTTGCAAATAAAGAAAACCAGTGAGTTTTGCTGTAATGTCAGTGTCTATTGGTTCTACCTTGCTAGTAGTTTTAAAATGAGGTAGACATTAAATAGCCACAGTTTTGAAAAAATAAAGCTGCCGCTTTATGGAGAAGTTGTCTCTTTAAGAGGACTGGTAAATTGTGGAGAGGGTCACTTAATATTATAGTAACCACTTGGGTTTGACTTTTAACCATTGAAAAATAGTGCCACGTTAACGACAACTTTCAGAAAAAGAACTCTAAAACTTATGTCAGTATGAACTTGTGATTTTTTTTGTATTACGACTCCAGGGCTCCTTTCAATCTCCTTGAGTTCTGCCTGGGAAGTAGAACTAGGTTTGCTTCCACACCACAGGAGTCAAGCACTGCTCCTAATGCTGGTCTGAGGAGCAGAGCTGGTCACAAAAAGCTGCTAATTCCATTCCAGCTATAGCCATGGACAGACTTAAGAGAAAGGACTCATGCTCTGTGTGCTTTCATATCCTCTGTGTGACAGTGACTTCAGGCTCCCAATCCTAATGCTCTCGGTTCCTGGGGAGGGGGTTTCTTCTTCAGTCAGCTGGCTCAGGGCTCTTACACTGATGCACAGCAGCTCTGGATTTTGGGATTTTTAACTTGGTTAACAGTTCAGGTCAGATCCCTTTATTCTGATTTACACATACAGTTATCATTCCAGGATGGAACTAATAATTGTATTATAGCAAGAAAGAAGCAGATTTTGTATGAAGAGAACATAAACATAAATTTTTTATTAGGTTAATTAATATAAATGGAAAAAATGGGTAGGCTTTTGGGCTCAAAGTCCTTCCTTTGGGTCTGAAAGAGAATGGCAGAATCCAAGGTAGAGACAATGTTAGGCCAAATTCCTCTTAGTTTAATCTAATTATATTAGTCAGGTCACTTGAGAGATAAGGGTTCTTAGCATGTGTAGAGCAAAGCTCCCTTCCAAATTTTTCCTGATGGGAAAAGTTATATTGCAGGGTGAGCTACACCAGCCTGTACATCAGTTTTCAGAGACACCTCCTGGGGTCCTTAATTGCTGACAGGCATTTAGCCACACTGGCAGCATGCACAGCATTGAAGCCCAGCCTCATGGAATACACGATCTGCAGTGCTGAAAAATAACCTGTGTTACCATCACAATGGAATGTTTGTACATAGGGTTCCACTGAACCAGTGGCTTCATCAGTAGTTGTCTAACGCTAAGGAGGTTGAGTCCTCCTCAGAGACCCAGAGGAGCTCAGTTCCTGTGATTCTGGGAGCCCCTTTGGGACTACTCTGGAGTCTCTCCCTGAGCTGCTGGGTGGATGAGATTCCAATCAGGCAAATGGATGGATTACCAATAATGTTGTTTGGCCATCTCCGTGTATTGCTGCTGCCAGGCTCATTTTTCAGCTTGATGACCATAATGATTTTGGCAATGGCTGTGGCTGCTCCTATTCATTCTTTTAACAATTTCCATTACCCTGGCCAATTATTTCCAGGGTCCTGGCCTTTTCTTTCAGAGCTATGAGTTTTTATGTTTCAAGATCTCTGAATACTGATTTGTATGAGTATGTCCCTTTGTGGCTGCTTCTCATCTTCTTGGAGCAGTTTTACATACAGCATATGCCTTTTGAATTAGCTTGTGACAAAGTGACTCAGACAATGCTGCTCCAAATAACCTTTCCACAGACAGTGAATAAAAAGGAGACAAGTATCAGCTCTCCATTTTGCTGGACAGGGCATGCACACTAAGCATACAGTCAGATGGAAAAAAACGTGGGTTCAGTAGTGTTGTCAGTAGCAGATCCCAGCTGTTCCCTCTGATACAGCACACAGGGACTCCCCGTACAGGACTGGTTTCAGCTGCATTTTACTCTATGGTTTTGTTTATCTTTAGTATTTTGTCAGCCCCAACAGGCTGAAACAGGCATCTTTTTTTTTTATTTTAAGCTGAAAGAAAGTCAGCAAACAGAGGGAGTCTGTACAGGCACCCATAAACAAGTCTGGCATTAAAGGACATGCAGTGACTTTTTCTGAAGCATTGCTAAGTCTTACTCTCTCAGATCCATACACACTGTCCAGCTCACATCCTAGCTCACTGGGGTAAAAAAAAAAAAGTTCTCAAACATGTTTGAAATACTCAACTAGTCCCAAGAGGGAAAAACCTAAACAAACACTATCCCCTTCAATGAACACACCCTATCCTTCCCTAATCTAAACAGCCACTGACACGCTTATCACTTTCTGCCAGCAGCTCTAACTGGTTTATTGTTAGGAAGTAAGGCTTATACTGCTTGTATAGGTTTTTATCACCTCTGTACATTGCATGCCTCAGATACTCAGCCAGCTGTGTGCTGCTGATTCTTAGAAGGGCTCTCACACAGAGAAAGGGATTCTGTATAGAAATGCTGCTGCACCAAGACTAGGTGGTGACTAGTGGTGACTGGTCATTAGGTCACCACCGGTGACTTGTGGTGACTGGTGCCATCTGTTACACAAGGGGCTAAACAGCAGATATCGAGATACTGGCAGAATGGCTTCTAAATGACATGCTTCCTATTATCTATGTATACTAATGTATGTATGCAGCACAGTAAAATAGACCAGGCATCTCTAATTACCATTGCTAACACACAAAAGTAGGGTTGGCTAGTCTTAGACTCTTGATAACAAATTCGTCCTAAGAATCAAAGCTGTACTTGGTGAAAATCATCAGTTACCACCAGAAATGAAAGGAGTTTAGATATCATTTCCTTGAATGTATGCTTAATAGTTTCAAATCTTTAAAAGCACATACCAGCTCCTCCCCATCACACAGCTGTACTGACTCCACAGCCTTTGGATTCAGTTCAAATCTTGTTTTCGGTATGACAAGAACTTCTGTCGACACTGTAGTTAAGCAACAAGAAGAATGGCAGTAACAAGACAGACAAACAAAAATACTTTAGTGAGTAGGTAAGGATCTAAAGCCTTAGGAAAGGCTGAGTAAGTTTTCAGCATATATGGGACCACAGCATTATGGTTTAGGGTCAGGACACATAGCTATAGCCCTGGAGGTTTGTTTAAAATGTACCTGAGACAGCCACTCCTAGAAACAGGTTTTGAAACACAAGCCAGCTTCACCTTTCCAGGTGGCCCTTGCAGACAACCTACCTGCATCCAGACTGTCTAAAAGCGTCCTTGCATCATGGCAGGTCAGCCCTTAACAAAAAGGCCACAGGATGTCTTGTCTGTCTAGTCTCAAACATATGGTCTCATCACAGGGGCAGATGAAACATGGGGAGGTGACAGGTACTGCCTGCTAGCACTGCAGGATATGGGTTAGACGCTTCAAGCAAACGCAAGTTCTCTCCAAGTATGCCAGTTAGCTCATCAGTCCCAAATTTGATTATGAGACCTGACTTAGAGTTTAATTCAGAACAGTCATAAAGTTGTTCTTTAGGCTGTACTCATCTTACCAAGCTTCCCTGGATCAAGAACAGTCCGAAAAAATTACACATCAGGCTTGCGCAATTTCGTAGTGAATTCACATATACCCTTTAAATCACATAGAATGCTGGAAGTCTGCTTAAATACTAGCATTTTCTTTGCTCACATGCATATGTAATGTATAACAGCCAGCTAACTTCATGAAGTTCATCATGCTCTAAGGCTGAAACACCTGTATATACATCGCTACCCCCAAAGACTAATTGTAAATGAAAACAGGAAAATTCACTCCCTCTATAGAAGACTTGTCTAGGCTTTAAGGACATATAACTTCCAGGTAAAGCTTTATAAAAGGCTGATACGTGGAATGTGACTAAGGCTCAATACTACCACAATATATGTCTGTCCAAGATGCCTACAGCACTGCTGTAGCATTACAAACATGTATCCGTAAATCCACCTCTGAATGCAGTTCATCTGTCTTGGGAATGAAGTTCATCTTTCACAGTACAACATGGTCTTCTAGACAGAAGGAGAAAGAAAAAAACATTTATCATTCCTGTGCCAGGCAGAGTTCAACTTGAAAGAAACCGGATGAAATGCGTATCATTCATCTAAGGAACAAATCCACACTACAGATTTGTCTGAGACACAAGTGAATGCAATCCAAAAAAGCTCTCCGTTTCAGAATGGGAGGCTTGAATTCAGTCCAACCAGAAAATGCAGGCTGAGCAGCATCCATTTATTTAGGGTAGCGATGACTTCTTTTAAAAGCACATTGCCTTGCTCATTTGTGTTAAACACGGCAGATATACCAACAAGAATTCCCATCTTTGTGAATGCAGGTTCTCTGCCATTCCTACAAAGGGAATTAAAAAAAAATTTTTTTAAAAAAAAAACAGATAGCTCCTGCACTAGGGCTGTAGCCTGCGGAGCAGGTTTTGTATGCTCAGCCTACTGCAATCGTCAGGTCTGAGTGCAGAGTAAATGGAATTCACAAGCCTTTCCAAGTCACCTCCTGTGTAAAGCCCTGAACAGACAGTCCTAGAAGTGAAGTAAGGAACAACTTCTCTCTCCGCCCCTTTGGGCAGCTCATATACATGCTTTTAGCAATGCCTAAAACAAGAAAAACACCTAGATCCACTTCACTGGAGTTGACAGAAACAGAAGGGAAATGAGAAACTGATTAAGTGGTGAGCCAGCCTCACATGCCGAGAAACTTCCAACTTTCCCAATGACATTTTTAAAAGTGCTTCATTTTCTCTTGTATTCCATTAAAAAAAAAATAAAAATCTTGGCCCACGAGTTCTCAGTGCCTACACAGATGAAAGCTGTGAGAGGCCTTAAATGACTTCAGCAGGAAACTACTGGGAAGGGGAGTGGTCTGGTTTCTGACAGTCCCATTACACATTTCTAGGAAAAATCTTTTCAAGTTCTGTGTATGAAAATGAAACAGGATTACAGCACTGCCTCTCTCTTGGAGACAATCGCAACAACACTCTCCCTGCACATGCTGGAGTGGTGCAAAGTAATTCCCTTTTTTGTCTTTCCTTCTATCTCAGGATCTTGGGCTCAGAAATAGCACCTTGGATTGAGGAAGTTTTTAGAATCAATGCATTTAGTCTGCTCAAATAGGACTCATGTTTATTCCAGGTAATCTTAAAGAATACTTTGTTCTGCAGTCGCATTCATAAATCCATCTGCCATTACCCAAACCCCTCGCACACTGTTTAGTGAGCTCAGGAGTTTTCCACTTAGTAGCGATGACAAAGCACTAGACTACTGCAAAACCCATGACGGAGAAGCTGAGCAATAACAGACACCAGCCAAATAGATCACTGGGGTGGAAGGTCATCCTTGAACAGCACTTCCACTTTTCCCCTCTTGGTAAATTGCTCTGGGAACAATCCTTTTTTTTTTTCCTAACATAATATAATCACGAATTAAAAAGTCACCACCACTTACACAGAGCTGCAATTCCTGGCCCGACTGGCCGTGTTGGGAATTTAAACTGATGTCTCCACCCAAGCAGCATGTGGAACCAATGTAATGGCTAACACAATTCAGAGCTTAAAATGGAGTGATGTTGCAGTTCCAGCTGGTGTTTTAAGTCAGCACAAGAGATTTTTGGAAGCATTAGAGAAGAAACAGAAACAGAGGTGAGGAATGGCTCCTAGTTTGATGATGTACACTAAGGAATATGTGAGTGACAATGTAAAAGGCAAGACAAAAGTAAAGCATCACACTTTACATAGTGCCATGCTCACATCAGCGCAGCAACACAAAAGTCATGACTGGTAGAACATGCTTCAAGGAAAAGAAGTGCATTATTTTCTACCCCTGTTTTTAAAAGGCACTGCCCTCCACATATGGAAAGGTGAAGATATATAAGAGCCTAGGGGCAGATAATAAAGCTGATTCATCATTCTGATGAAGAAGAAAGGTTCACTGTAAGTAGACTTGGCTCAAGTGCCCGTAACAGGTACTGTGACTCACAGTGTTCTACAAATCTCTTAACTATCAGAGCCCTGCATCTCCCTGTGTATCAGCTTAATCCAAGCTACCTCTGGAAGAGGTTTTTTCTTTCCTGAGAACTGATCTATTCTTTTTGACTAAACAAGTTTCCAGCTTCTTCCCTAGTCCTTACGCAGAGACCCAAAACCACTGGCAAGGCATGATGATGACAAGCATTTACCTTACATCTATTTACATTTCCGTGTAGGTTCCTGCTTATAAGCAGAAGTTCTCAACTAGCTGCTAATTCTGATGCATATTTTTAGCTATTTAGTAAGTACTTAGTATTTAATATGTATTTAGTAGTAATTTCATAGATCTGCTGTCTATCCAGGGCAGCTGTTTAATGGTTAAATCCCTTTACAGCAGAATCGGTCTTCCCAACAGTAATTATTCTTTGAAGGCAAGAAACATACTATTTTGTAGAGAAGCGTGTGGGGAAGAAAGGTCAAGTCCTCTTCGTGTGTGTGTGTTTATACTTGTATACCTCATACCTGCATCTATCACACTTGATTCTTACCTGTGTGAAGGAATCCCTATGGCTACAGCATTTACTGAGATTGTTTTCAGAGTTCATTCATCAAGAGTAACAAACAATACAGGCAGAATGCTAGAGACAAATAATTTAACCATTGAATAGAATCATGCTATTAATTCTATCCCCACTGAAAACAGGAGCTGATTTGCTACCAACATCAATGGGTCGTATTTGCATATGGTACTTGTGTATTTAGCAAATACAAAAATAAATAAAACTATGGAATTATTTGAGAAGAACTAAAGAGAGGTGAGATTACCATAAAAGCTTCTGGGGCTCTAACCCACAAAAGCAAATTCAACAGGCTGCTTATAAAAAATAAGAATCTTTGTTTCTTTGAAAAATCCCAGATACCCCAATCTCAGGCAATGCTGTTCTTAACGAGCAACAACCCCCCCCTCACAACATGCTGAACCTGCACATCCTGGTTTCGTATCTGCAGGTAGGACTCACCCTGCAAACCAGATCTAACTAGGATTATTTTTGCCAAGCATATTCTAAAAGGCTTTAATTCCCAAATAATCTGATCTGCGAGAGTAATTCTGTACTCTCTGGCATGGTGATAAAATTAAGCAGCTTGAAAATAACATGCTTCAGGCTTGCAAGAGTCCTCAAACACACTACTACAAATGAAGCAGCCCTTAAAATTACTAGGTTGAACTTATCATCGTTCTGACTTACACAGAGCACTACCTTTTCCCCTTAGAAATAAATTTAATACTGTTTTGGTCTGTCATTAACTAGGATTATTTGATTCCAGGAAGAATTAGTATACAGTCGATAGGACTGAAGCACATAAACAAGCTGAATGCTTTTCTAAAATGAAACTGTAGGATGTCAATGGAAATCAACAGTAAAAAGGTATTTTAGAGTGCAATAAGCAGTGGAGTAACTTAGTTACACAACGTCTAATGAGCACGAGGGATATTGGTTGTTTTGCAGCCCACTTCTGAAAACCAAAACAGAGGCTTTCATGTTTTTTTCTCCCCACTGATTAAAAAAAAAAAAAAAAAAAGAGCTATTTTTTGGTATAAGAATACTTTCAAGCTGTTAGTTTTACATGGATAGACTATGAACAGAAGCAAAACACAAAGGAAGGCTTTCATACATCATTCAGGTTATCAATTTTTTTGGCAGCTGAAATTCTTTAAATACTCTCATTAGTTTTAAGTTGATATTCTTGAGGAAGAGGGGCTAGTTCAGACAAAGTTATCGAAAGAGAGTTGTCTGTCTAACAAGAGTTTTCCTGTAGACATACTCTGAACATTCTTTATGCTTTATTCTCTTCACAGGAGTCATTTTCCCTGGATATTAGTAACTTGTGGTGAACTCCAGATCACTTCGGTAAAACGCAATCTTACAAGAAAGGATTTGCAACATCTCACAGATCCCAGCCTTAAAAAGGATCCAAAACCCATCAGCAACTGCACCTTCTGTAAGTGAAATCAGTCCATTTTACAAAGCCATCTCATAAGGGGTAATGTCCAACAGTAATATTAAATGAATGTAATACCAAAACCAGGTAAAACTATAGCTAAAACAATACTTTGGGGAAAAGCTTGGATTAAGTACTTCGACATTTTTAATCATGTTTCTATCAGATAAGATTTACTAGTTTTTAAAAGTCTGTTTACTCCAGCTTCTGGGCACCACTGTACATTTGCAAAGCATATTTATCATCCAGGGGAAGTCTTCTCCAGCCCACCATTATTTCCAAAGGGAAAGGGAAAAATACAGTAAAGGCTTCAAAGATGTGAGTGAATTATTTCATCCCCCTTACAAGTGCAGCATGTGCTCTCTCTTCTGTAATGACACAGTACAGAAAACAAGATGTAATTAATGCAATTCCTTTGCCAAATGACTGGGATCTTATAAAGAACTGGCACAGAATTCTGATTTGAGCTTTCTTGTCTTAAACAAAA
The DNA here is from genome assembly GCA_025331215.1 of Actenoides lindsayi. Classification (NCBI taxonomy): domain Eukaryota; kingdom Metazoa; phylum Chordata; class Aves; order Coraciiformes; family Alcedinidae; genus Actenoides; species Actenoides lindsayi. The sequence continues at coordinate 11,160 of WTSP01013832.1, read as the reverse complement.
CCAAACATAATATGGAACATTATAATGTACTAACAGGGTCCTTCAACAGATTTTGATTTTTTTTTTCCCCAATACAAGTGACTGCAAAGTGCTGTGCCTGTAATCAAATACTCAGTGTCTAAAAGAGCAATATTGATGCAACCAGGCATTTTTGTGTATTATGGTACAATCATGTAAGTGAACCAAAGAAGAACATTTGGCCTTTTGTTATCTTATGTACCAAGAAAGAAAAGCATGTGTTTCTCTGTTCTATCCCAATGAACAGATGTGGTTTTAATCACATACAAACCAAAATGCTCACAAGTTTCAGACTATGACTTTGAAATGTAGGAGTAAAATTACTTTTCAAATAAACTCTTTTTCATCTAATTATCCTGAAAGTGTCCATAAAAGGCAGATAGGCAGGGAACTGGATAAATACACCAAGTAGGAATTTTGGGGGGGGTTTTTTGTTTGTTTTTGTGTTGGTTTGGGGGTTTGTTTGTTTGTTTCCAGTTGGAGAGAAAATGAAGGTAATTTTGATTAAAAAAAAACCCAAACTGTGGCAAGACAAGAAATTTTAAGAGAAGGACAAAGGTCCAATATAGAAGAGTTACAGGAGATTCATCAATAGATTTTACAGAGCAGTGTAAATCCAGATGCTAGCTGTTACTGAATTCAGCGTTGCAGATTAACTCAATACACAATGATAGCAGAAGAGTTTAATTAAGAGAGAAAGAAAATGCCACATGAAGCCTCAAATCTACTCTGTTGGGAAACTGGCACCTAGAGCTGCTACAACTTCAAACTAGCCACTAACCTACATCTCATGGTATCCGGCTCACTTGCAACCTCCCCAACTAAAAAACACCTCATAAATACCTGAAGTCAGATTACCCTTTCTTCTGAATGGCATTAGAACTCTGAGAAATTGTGCGTGAAGCATAGTTCCAGGGGATACAGATGACAGACAGCTCTTCAAGACCCATTTTGAAAGGATGTATGTGGCATGAGGTAGCTGGAATTTGCATACAGAAAGAACAAGTATGTTTCTAATGAGATCTTTTGAGGTCAATTATGAGAGCTAATGAGGTCAATTAGCACGAACTATCTTTATGTAGATGGCCTGTATTGAGGATAGCATACACGGAGTACAAAGGGATCTCTATTCCACATCTGGGTGCTGCACCAGGAGCAGAGGGTGGAGGGAGGGAGGTTAAATTTGTGATTCTGATGTGAAGGCAAGATGCATGATGGCATCTGGCAACCATAAGAGACCAATGAGGCAGAGTTGGGTCTCTGGCTGCTTGCCAGCCAGGGCATATGAAAGGATAACAAGAGCTTTTAACCCATACAGAAAGGTCAGGATGGTAAGAACAGCATTATGGCCCATGTTCATACTTCAACTGCAAATCTCCTAGCTTTATAGAGTTTCAGTAAAACTCAACCACAACATTTTATAATTAATTTTAAAACCACAGGCATTCAAAGTTCATCACAAGTGACCAAATCCACAAAACATCCAGACATACAGCAGACATATAGCTCCCAATGAAAATCAATAGGAAGTAAGCCCCTAAATACTCTTACAGTTTTGACTAAATTTTTTTTTTTTCTTAAAATCTATAAATTTTGCCCTCACTTTGAAACAAGTATCTCTTGCTCATAGCTTTTTTCAGTCCTATATTTCACTGTAACTCTTTAGGAGTATTACAACCCACAGTGCCCTAGCCAGAAGCACATATCTCTGAAGTTTCACAGATAGTACTGGTGTCTCTGGAGCTTGTACCACTCACTTCAACTGCTCTTCAGCCTGTTCAGATGCTACCAGCTCCATTTACAGGCTGCTAGGACAAACTCCTCTGACATGACAGTCATGAGAGAAGACAAGATTACAGATTCTGCATGAGTTCATGCCTAAAGTCGTCAGCAGTAAGGAAACTTCATGCAGAGACCTTTGCTCATAGATTTTCTCACAATGCCTAGGACCAACCTGAATTTCTAAAAAGCGAGTTTTTATTTATGATCAGAGAAACAACAGCCCAGTTCAACACGAAAAAGAATACACCCACTACTTTTCCATGCTCTATAATTTAAAAATAGGTCAACCCATTAGCTCGAAAGCTTTCAAAAATATTAAAACTGAAATATAGGGTTCAAATTTTATTTTTTAAGCCAGATCCAGAGATTGAAAAGTTTCAGACTAATGGCTACTTTTAAGATGATAAAAAGGGATAAAGTTTTTGAACCATGAATCTAGCATTGCCAGAACAGATTGATTCCATATTAAATTTTTAAACAGAAAGTAAATTTTTAAACATCGACTAAATTTGAAGCATTTAAATAAGACCAGCACATTAACTGCATGCCAATTCAGAAGTGCTACAGGGCCTGTAATTTGTCACACTGCACATATAGATCTACCTGACTTTTCTCACTTTTTTCCACAGTCTGCATGTTCAGAATGCAAACAGGGGCCAAAGTACACCTGAACAGCATGCCTACCAATTCCAGAGACTTCCTATAGTTAATGTGAACCAGACAGAATCAATACATACTGGAAAAATTGACTAGGAAATGGCTTTTTTTTTTTTTTTTACTCTGTACTTTAAAGTTTTTAAGATTTCTGAAAACCTTAAAGACCAAATTCACTGTCTTGGCCATTTGGCAGTTGATGGCAACAGAATTATGACTGACTTCCAGTGTTTCCCAAGCACCCTTCTGCATGAACTTAAGGAACACTTTGTATATATTGAGCATGAAACAGAAGGTCCTTCAGTTCATCAATGCCACAGTGCCCAGCAGGCATTGGTCTTTTGAGAAACATTCCTAGCCTCAGCAGTTTGCCAGATTTTCAACCAAATGAAGCCTCACGATTGCCAAAATCCAGACGAAAGCCAACCAGACCTGTCCTGGCTCTGCTGCAGATGCTCTGTGCACCAGTGCAGACCCTGTGAACTCAACTGACTGAACGGGCTAAGAGTCAAACACCTCAAAGGTCAGGGGAATAAAAGCAGTTTCAAACCACCCCATTATGAGTCTACCCTGGCATCCGTACGGGCTCCCAGTTCCAGTGGTATGATTTGTAAACAACCTCAAGGCTCCATGCTGGCACTGGAGAACCCGCTGTCAAATCTCTCCTCCTCGCTGGCTCACCTAAACGTTCAGAACAGGGAGGCGAGAGGCACAAGAGCTACTGCAGACTCCAGATCATCCGAAGGCTGGTTAAACTCATTCAGGGATACAAGCGGCTCTCAGCAGCCTAGCATACCACTGAACCACACCCTTCCAGTTATTTCCAGCAATCCTAACAGCCACTGCAGTCTAAGACCGTCTTGGGGTTTCCATCTGAAGTCCGGATCCTGTAAGAAATGCTACTGCAGGATTCAGGGCCACGTTCTGAGCTTTTCAGGATTCTCTATCCTTAGACCAAAGTTCAGGTTCCTCTGCCCAAACAAACCCGGAGAGAAACTGTTGGTTTAAAGTCTTGGGAGGTAAATCAGACCCCGCCAAAACCCAACTACTCTGAGGTATCTCATACTTGCAGTTACTTCACCTCAAACTAATTTGATTTTAAAACTGAAGTTAAGCAACTTGTTAGTAATCACTTTTCAAGTATTTATTTATTTTGTTGGGGGAGGAAGGGAGAGAGGAGAGAAAAATCAAGCTATTTAGCTTTCCAAGTATTTAACATAAAACCCAAAAGAGCTCCATCTGGCAACCAGCAGGACTTCTAAATAATCTAAATAGTATCTACATAAGAACCAGGCTGTCTATGGAGTAAGACAACTTCAACTTTTACAGCCACAAGAAGCCTTTATTAACATAAGAGGAAATTATAAAAAATTAAGTTAGAACAGGAACAAGAGTCTGGCAGGCTGACAAAAGACCCCAGGAATCTCTGCATTAATCTTAAAATGCTGCTTTGGACTTTGTCGGAATATAGCATCATACACTCTGTGGTTTTAAAAAACAAAACAAAAAAAAACCCTTAGGTTCAAAGGACTCTAGTGCAAAAAAAAAACCCCAAAAACAAACAGTCCTAGGAAAGATTCAGATTAGTGAAAATCAATATATAATTTCTCACTTTGCAACACAAAATGACACCAAACTTTTTTTAACAATTTCTGAAAAATAATTACTATTTAATTACACAGACTTCACTGAGTCATGGATTAGGCCCTTCATGTCCATAGATCATAGATGTCCATCTTCATTAAGAAAATGGTACAGAATACTGCTGCTAATTATGTTAATTAAATATACCATTGAACTACTCTTACATAAAAACTTTGATAATTCCTAATTCCCAAGTAAATAAACACCTCTCAGAGTACACAGTATTTAATGTCCCAAGTTATTCACACAAAGGATCTGGCCTTGCACTTTAGACCTAGCCTGGCTATTTTTTGACCCGTTGGTGAATGATCCAAACCCAGTGGTGGTTTGGTGTCCTACATGAAATGTTTCAACGGTCTTGATGCCCCTGTCAAGTTGCCACTGAGATTTTTCTGACAGTTTCTTGGCAAAAAGTAAAACCAGTGGGCCCCAAAAAAGAGCATGTTACGGTGATCCTGTGAGGACAGGGCAGCCTTGAAGCTCTGCATTTTCGCTATCCCTGGACTACAGGAAGAGTTCTTCTATCTTTATCATTGTCCATCTGGCACCTTTCACAGGCAGGAAGAACAAAGAAGTAAAATGTACTAGTCCCTACCATCTGCTTCTGCTTGTAAAGTCTAGAAAGAGCCCAATAGAGAAGAAAGACAAAAAGAAAATTAAAATACCAACCCCTTCATTTCCCAAACTGTTCTGGCAGGTACACATTTTTGCCTGTGCTTCTAACGTATCTCTGGGCAACCCCAGAGGCCCTTGGTTCCCTCCGGCGATACAGCTGCTCGATGCAGAGCATCCCGAGTGCTCCTAGCCCCACATCTTCCTTCACATGTGTCTGACAGCCCAGAAAGAAAGGTTGCATTGTTTGAGATTTGCTTTATTGGATCAGCCTCTGTTTTATCTAGAATAGGAAAATTCCTGTGGGTTTAATAGGAGGTATTACCCTACAGATTTCCCCTGGTTCCACCTCCTTTCCCATCAGCCACATCCCCTCTTGCTGCAAGGCTGCATACACCATGTGTTGGCTCGACCACTTCTGTCTCTGACAGAAGTTTGGCCAAAAAGAGCAGATTTTCTGCTACTTTGATCATTTCCTGTGGTAAAAAGTGAAGGGAATTATCTGACCCATGGTCTTTTTTTTTCTTAGTTTTGAAAAATAACATGGATTTACATTTCCAAGTTCCCTTAAATAGTACTTGCTTTTCAATAGCATCTTGCTGTTCGTTTACTGGTTGTCTTACAGAACTTATTTTTTTTCAGAATCTGAGAAAAACACTGGTCCAATATGAAATTTGGAGATTCAGCTGCTGCATTAGATCGATACTGAACATTGCTATGACGAAGCAGCAACTAAAAGGTAGTATTAAATTCAGAGACAATACATAAATGACAACTTCTTCCCTATTAAAAAATTCTTACATTTAAAAAATAAGCTTAATTCTCTTTTGGTGGGGATAATGTTATTTTTGGCTACAAATGTGCGTTGCATAACATGTTTAGAAGTAAGTTAACCCTTTTATTAAATGCACTATTAAAGTAGATCGTATGTGATATAAGCACCCTGAAATACTAAGTTTTATTTTGTCAAAATCACCAAGGTTACAGATCAGAAAACACGACTCATGCTTTTCTAAGCCTATGGTGAAATAGTGACACTACCTGTTGACCTAAATGGCGTAAGCATTTGGGCAACAAGGGCCTAAAATACGACACCAAGTGATAATCAGTGACCTAGATGTGGCCTGCAACTGCACCCTGAAAACTAGTTCATTATGTATTTTTTCTGTCCCAGAGAGTACCAAGTAAATGAACAATGTGAATATACCCACTGAAATAACGTCTTGTATCAGAATTAATATTCTACAGGAATACATTCAAAATAAATTATCACAATATACATTAAGTCTTTATAAATGTGGCACTACAGCATTTAAAATAGATGTATGTCTACGCTTTGTAGTGGAACCACACTCTTTCAGCTCAGAAAATACAACAATGTGCTTATGTACATATAGACTTTTTCCAGTTAATCATTTACTCAGAGTGCATAAAAACAGTTGTACTTGTTTGCATCAAAAGCCTTTTCTTTGAACTTTGCTGTGCGAATTTTATGAATAGCACAGATTTTGACAGATACTCTCTTGAGCTGATGCCAGGGAGCACATGGCTCCCTTTGTGCAAATTCTACTCTGGAAAGAAATGATTGAACATTTTGAAGTGTTAGAATTACTGTTAATTGAAAATGTTACAGTAAGTTACTTTGATGAATTTACTACTTGTGTACACATATATATTTTTTAATCAGCCTGTTCATTAAAATGATGGCCTGGCAACATTTCACATTTTATTTTATTAAAAACAAATTCCCCAAAACCCCACACACCTGAAAAGCCAAAGGGAGGTCTAGAGCAGTTTTTTTTTTCTGCATCGTTAAGAAAGGAAAAAGATACATACTTATGTATGCATGTACGTCAAAATATATTCAGAAAGGAGGGGAGAATCTGCAGTATCCTTGTTAAAAGTGCAGTAAAGCACTTAAAACAAAATCTTACCACAACAAAAACTGGCACCATCATCATTAATAATATATTGCCTTTCATATGCAGAGGTAGTAAGACGGCTGCACTGTGATCATATAACCTCAATAACGTATAAATGAATCAAAAAGAATCTAATTAGTTCAGCAGCACCAAAAATTATCAAGTAGAAACATCAAAAGAGCCAGTGGGACGTTACTTTTTTTTGTCAGACATGCTGCAGAGCTGCCCTTCAGAATCCTCTGGTTTATATCTGGAAGCAGACCTCACAAATGTAGGTCACACTAACTTAAAAGAACTGGAGATTGAGGATGCCACCCTAGTACCTGTACCATCCCTGAGCAGCACTGCCCTGCAGCCGCCCCAGCACCGTCTCTGCACGTCCCACACGAAGTTCTGCACCATCTAGGATCTATGCAAAGGAAGGGTGGAGCCAGTTCCTCACCTCCTGTCTGCAGCCACAGAAGATAGTACATCCTGAAAGCATTACGTTGGCTACAACCCCTTTTTCCTCCTTCCCCTCAGTGCAACTGCGGAAAAGAAGGAAGAGTAGATTGGGATGGTATCTCGGCTTCCATGGAGACGTGCTACAAGGGAGGGACATACAAAGGAGAGTTGAGCAGACAAACCACAAACGCTACAGAGGCACAGGGCCTCCACTGTAGATGGCCTTGGCCTCCCATGAATCCCTCCTGAGTCCTACAGCTGGTCCTGCCATCCAGATGGGAAAACGTGCGTGCGTGCACTTGAGAGAGCCTCTGAGGAAATACCTGCAGAGGCATCCAAGTCAAAAAAGTCAGAACAGTGTCTGTATATATTTATTTATGAAAAAAATAGTGAGAGGATTTTTGTATTATACCGCATAAATGCAGATATCCATGCCTCTGCAGCATATACTGCTAGGCTTATATTGCATCAGAGACAGCACAGTGACAAAATCATACCCCAGAGGAATGTAACTTGGGACCTATTTTTCATGAGGAAAGGTCCTAATCATACAATTCACTGTAGTCGAAAAAGTTTCATTTAAAAATAAAACTTAGTACTGGGGTCCACTGCACTTAAATTAAGAAACTGGTTTTTTTCTAACCCTGAAGATATAGAGATATATAAGCTCAGCTTGCATCTCCTTCAACAGGTTTCATTCATCCACTGCCCAGTAACGTTTCACGCCCCTTTGAAATGAAGTAAAAACATCACATGCATGAAAAACAATAATGCTATAAAAGGCAGACCTTTTGCTATTCCAGGACTGTCCTTTATCCAAAAGGAAAAGGTTTACCTCTGCCAAGGTATAAATAGGACAGTACTTGTACAGAAAAGGTTTAAACCACGGTAACAACATTTTTAAGGTACATTCTCCACTAGCTTTCAACATTGTTCGATTTGCAGACCTATAAAAAAAATCCAATTATACAATGGAACTGGGCAGACAGAGCCTCCTTGACAGAAGCCTCATTCTTCCGTTTACCTTTCATGGAATGTACGGAAGGCAACAGATCCCACAGGTCCACAAAGACCAGGCTGAAAAAAACCCCATCATTGCAATTATGCAGTGTACTACTGCAGTATACCCCGAGGTCCACTCAGTTCCCAAGGAGTTCAACTGGAGGTAGACTGGGCCTCAGAAGTCAGCTAACTTTTCCTGTTATCTAAATCAAACTTGAACTACTTTGACAAGAAAGCTGTACTGAGGAGCTCCAGCACAAACCTCTGAGGAATCAGAGGGCCCACTCCCGGCAAACCTTCACAACCCTCAGCAGACGAGCGGAACACACCGGGCTATGGAGCAAGGTAAAGTTAATACAGGAACTAACAGATTTAACACAGATGCCCCGCAACATCTGCGAGAGTTAAAAATACAAAGCACTCTCAAAAAAGATAACACCGACTGCTGATAAAAGGCAAACAAAGGCAGCCTATGCCCCGCTGCAGCAACAGAGCCATCCCAACTAGCCTTCCGTAAATACAACCACAACCTATCTCTATCAGGGGGGTCCTGAGGAGGAGGGGTAGTACTGGGGCAGGGACAGCATTTATGGAAATAAAAGAACTGAATCGAAGCCTGTACGCTGCTGTCTAGAACTACAGTTACATTTGTACCACCCATTCCCTGGGGGAAATGACATACAATGCAAACAGGCCGAAGTTGTTCAATTACTCAAGAGATTCAGAGAAAGCCATCTGAGAAACATAACATTTTAATAGATGAAATAAATACTCCAGTACATGCAAGATAAAAACTGACATTGGAAAAAAAAAAAAAAATTAAAAAAAATCACTTCTGTTATAGTGTAATTTTTTTGTTTGTTTGTTTAAACACTCACAGTAGCTTTTCCCCCAGTTTGGAAATCAACACGTGGAAAACATCATCACAACCTCCAGCCCTTCCACTCCTACACACCAAATGCACTTCTAACCTAACACTTGATGCAAAAAAAAAAAAAAAAAAAAAAAAGTCATACAAAACAAAAACAAAACCAAACAAAATAGTAGCTACATCCATCATCTATGTGGTGTTGGGTTTTTTTCATTTTTTCAAATGAGTGAGAACTGAGGTAACCTTTTTTTCCTGCACAACCAAACGGTAAAATTTAGAAGGGAAATTTCGGAAGACGAGACAAGACAAACTTTAAAAACCGCACCCAGCGCGATTAAAGCTTCTTTTTTTTCTTTTTTTTTGCCTTTTTTTTTTTTTTTTAAGATACCCCCACCTCCCCAAATACAAAACAACCCCAAACTTTTAAACAGCTGCTATTACCATTTGTGTGAAGACCTTGTTGAATAAAGGAAAATTTATCTGCAGATACTTGCTTGATCTTAAAGTAAACTAAAAAGAAGCCCAAACTGGCTACTTTTATTAGTACATATAGTTTGAATATTTTCTGCTTCTTCACCACATGAAATCAAAGGATTGGGCTTATCCAAGCGAATTCTTTGGTATACAAAAAGGGGTGAGGAGGTGGGATATTATTTTCCTTTAGCAATGACTGGGATTTAAACAGAAGAGTGGGGGTTAATTCACAGAATTGGAGTTCACTGGCGGTAAAGTCCTGGGTGAAGATCTTTCTCTTAGTGCCTGAGATAACAGGTTGCAACCATCCGAGACGGCGCAAGCTGAGTTCCTCAACCTTTCCCTGTAATCGCTCATTTTGGTGCTACTTTCGGGGTGTTGGGCTATATCCCTGAGGCATTGGGTCAGGAGCACACAAGCAGATACCACACTCATGGCTCCTCCGAGGATGGCAGTTTGCACAGCTTTGCCCTCTGGATTAATGGTGGCAGCTTTACCCAAAAACTGGGGCTCAGTGGCAAAGCCCACCAGAGCGTAGACAGACTGCACCAAAGGTCCACTGAACAAGACACACCGGTTCCTGGTCAGTTCACTGGGTGAAGTCTTGACCTCCTTGACACACGCCAAGAGGGCAGAGGCGCTGGTGCTCATACATTTGACACTGAGTTTAAACTGCTCCTTAGCAAATTTATCCTTGGATTTCTCACTGGCCAGCACACAGGCATCTGTCAGGAATTTCAAGTTCTTGGACATGTTCTGAGAAACCTCCAGCAGGAGCTGTGGGCTCATATCTGCCAAAGGGGTGGTCTTCAAGACCCCGCAGCCGTGCTCCACCTCATGCCTACATCGGGTCACCTTGTAGCGATCCACCAAGCCAGGCATAGCAGGCTGGGCCCCTGGAGTCTCCACTGCAGCCAGGTAGGCAGCGTGGGCAGAGCATTCGGTCAGGGAGACCACCAGCTCCCCCATCTCCATCAGGCTTTCCCCCACCTCCCCGAAGCGTCCCATATTGAGCTGGCTCTGGACGTCATGGGTCAAGATGGAGAGTCCTTTGGTCCTGGCAATGATCGTGTCCCTGCACTTCTCGAAGGACTCACCAAAGACAGACAGGCTCTCCGTATTCACCGGCCTGGTCTCGCTCGACAGCAGCAGCAGATCAGCCACCAGTTGCATCTTAATCTTGCAGTGGTCGCAGATAGAGATGAGCTTCTTCCTCTGCAGGGAACTGCTGCTGGGGATGCCGCCGCCAGACACCTCGCTGCTGGACTTGCCAGAGCCGCCGCTAGCCATAGCGCCGGGGGGGCACTCGCATGCCGCTCGCTACCCCACTGCCACCGCTTCTGCCACCGCCGCCCGAGCAGTCCCGACTGAGCCCGGCAGGATCGCTCTGCCTTTTCCGCAACATCATTCCATTAATCGCCGGGAGGCAAGAAAAGGCTCTGGGCGCCGGGGCCGTCGCTGCTGCGGGGAGCGAGCTCCGCCGGGGCGCCGGCCCCGCTCCGACGCCAGTCTCCGCTCCTACGGCGCTCTCGCAGCGGGTCGGCGCTCGCCGGGAGACCGCGGGCCCCGTTCCGGCATCCTTCAGCTAAAAATGTATTTCTATTTTCTTTCTTTTTTTTTTTTTTTTTTTTTTTTTTTTTTTTTTTTCTTTTAACCTTTCCTTCCTTCCCTTTCCCCCTCCTCTCCTGCTTCCCGTGGTCGGTCTCTCGCGCGGCCTCTCCCTTCCCCTGCTCGACG
>WTSP01013831.1:46422-123881 GCA_025331215.1 Actenoides lindsayi | reverse complement strand
AACCCCTTTTGTCCTCATATCCGTTTGATCCCCGTGTGGGTCCCAACCCCCCCTTTGGCCAGTTGGAGGATGGTGCAGTTTTTTTTTTTACTGATCCTTTTTTTTTCTTTTTTTTTTTTTTTTTTTTGATTGAAAGCTGCAACCAGCTCAGCCATGAATAAACAACAGAAATGATAAAAGCACACGGGTAAAGGAAAACAGAACAAACAAAGGAGAAAATGAAGGAAATTGCATAAATTCAAATGACACCATCAGGATGGGAGCAGAGTTAATTACCCTGTTTCCTGTCTTAAGAGCAGATTTGGTGGTTGTTCTTATTACTGTTTTTATATCCATGTGTTTTTCTAACATGGTATTTCCTATTATTTGGACTGTTTTATAGATTTCTTTTTTATTATTATTAAAAAAAAAAAAGGATGGAGAAAATTATTCACTTTTTTTGTTTGTTTTTAATTCTGTCATGACCAATGTTTCCCAACATTTATTTCATTCGAATAACACGGAGGGTGATATTAATACCTTCCAGTACTGCTAACTAAACTGTGATATAAATAGCAATAACAATGTCTACAAGCATCTACTACAACTTCCAGATCACATTAAAATTACATCCTTAGTTACGGAAAGCCTCAACAAAACATAAGTTATATTAAAAAAATAATAATTTTAATGTCCCTGCCTAAGGGCTTGTCTTCCATCCAGTCTCACCAGTGAAGGACATAACCACCAAGTAGAGTAATCCTTGCTACTACACAAATCCCACCAAAATAAATGGTACTGCTGTCAGAAGCCAAGCACATCCATCATCTTAAAGGGATCAGAACTCTGTAAAGCTGGTTGTAAAGAGGACTTATTTCCTCTGTTGCTGCTCACCTCAACATTAGAAGGACAGCTTGCTGGAGGTGATCCATCCCACCTAAGACACTGATGTTAAGACAAAAGAAGTTACCTACACAGATCATGGGGGGATCTTGGTCTTAGAAGAACAACTTTTCAGCAAGATGCAAGATGAATCTCATACCTTACACCTTCAGGTTCTTGGATGAAACCCATCACTCCTCTTTCAGTTACAACACAACTTTCAGAAAGACACAGATATATTTGACTTTCAGATCTCACTTGATGATGAGTTTATTTGAATTCTTGTCAAGTTGTTCCAGTGACTAGCTACTGTGGGTGCTATGTGTTCATCTATTAGTTTCTGCTGATGTACCTTTTGAGGTAGTGACCACATATTATTATATCTATATACAGTGCCTACAGCAATAAGGTTTCGATCTCAGGTGAAGTTGTGGTTGCTCTGATAATACCAGTTATACATCTCTGTTGTCTTTGTGATCATTTTTACTTATTTTATCATAGCACTTAGGGACTTTAAGAAGGAATTGAGGTTCTGCTTTGCTATGTGTGGTATGTACATATAAATGGGATCACATTACAACGCTGCAGCAGTTGTATAAACTTGATGTCCCTGTGTCTGTTTTGCAAATTGACAAGCAGAACCCATTGCTGTTGAAGACAGATCTGCGAAAGAGTGTGGGTGATCCCAAGCAGTTAATCTAGTAGGTCAGAAAATGACAGCTTCAAGAGCCTAAATGCCTGGATGAAATGTTGTGATTGAAAAAGGCCAGTTATCAAAGCTAGACTTCCCACAGAAATGTATCGTGTGACATACTACATGTTTTGAGGCAACTCCTCAAGTGTAGCAATGAGTTCTGTGGTCAAATTAAACAGTCAAAATGTATTCAGGTTATGATATAGATATCCCAGTAATAATATCAATACCAATATTTCAGTAATAATACCAAATCCCCAAGCCAGCCGGGACATCCTGGTTTACTTGAATAAGAGCGAAAGCATGCATCTGGTTCCCACTTACCAGATGAGCATATGAAGAATTAGAGAAAGGAAGTGCCTCTTCTTTTCCCCTGAGAAAAAAAAAAAAAAAAGTAAAAAACTTTTGGTTTCAAATGAAAACACATGCCAGAATTTCCATTTTAAAATATGCAGGATAATTCTTGCTTTCCTATATGGATTAAGTCCCTATCCTGAACAAGATATCTATCTGGGATGCTTTATAATAATTTTGCTCTTGGCAAGTTTATAAATAAGCTCAGGACATAATTCAGAATTGAGTTCCTAATCCAAATTGGGATTTAAAATATAAAAAGTCTCAGTTTAACCCAGACATGGAAGATGCCACTGCGCTGATCACTTAAAGTTTTAATGAAGTCTAAAGAAAATTGACACAGAAGATTCTCAGCTTCTCAGAAAAACTGAGCCAATTTTATTTAAATACCTGAAAAATAATTTATATGCTTAACTTCGGGCACAAAGGTTTGAAAATCTAATTGGCTTAGCCAGTATTACACAGAAAATTAACATTACCTCTTTCTGTCTGTAGCCGTTAACTAATGCCAGAACACACGCTCAGATATTTTTCCAAATTCTGCTATAGATTTTAATTGGATTGCTGTCTGACAGGATCTTGGACAGACCTGCCTAGTAGTCACCAAAAAATGCCCAGGCACAGTCTGAGAGCTCACACAGGGCACTGTCATTCCCAGCAGATGAGAAGGACTCTGCCCTGGGGAGGAAGCCAGATCTGCTGCTTCAGGGCAGAAAACCAGCCCTGGACCTCTCTAGCTCATTGACTCACCTCTAAACACAGAGTGGGAGGCTGCATACTGATAAAATATTCCTGCAATACCTTTACCCGCTGTCAGTTTCCATCTTTATGTAAACTGAAACAAATTAATGGAAACAAATATTTCTGACAGGATAAGATGGTATGGAAATATTCCCTGCTCTCCCTCTCAGTTTTTTTTAGGGGTAGGTGAAAGTGTTTTGAATGGTTCCAAACTTTTTTTTACATTAGGGAGATATTAAAATAAATTCACAATTCTGAAAATACTTTTCTATAATAAATTATTTAGAGGAAATATTTCTTTTATATCAAGCCCGGGAAGAAATGGGGTTTAATTACATTGAAGCAAAACACACACAATTCTACACTTCTGAGTAAATATACACATTCAGAAATCTCTAGACAGGTAGGGAATATAGGCATATGTACATATGTATGTATGCTAATATTTCAATATATTAAATAACAATATCATTTTTAGTTTTGTCTGGAGTCACAGGACCAGTGGAGCATTTCAGTTGTTTCTGAACCACTGAAAAGCAGTCATTCAATTCTTCCCCTCTCTTTGAGATACCTTTACCACCTGCCAATGAAAAGCTTACAGACTCTTGGGGGATCAATTCCATGTTGCATGATGTTTGTTCTCCTTTGGATGCTTCCTAACATTTTCAGACTATCTGTCTGAAAAAGTTCTGATTTTCAGGTCAATATTTGGAAATTTCACAGTGATCCTTACTCCCTCAACATATTTTCCTCTTTGCTCCAGATTTGTGCCCTAGAAGTATTTATTTCTGATTTCGTCAGATTTTTTTGATTAAGCTTCTTTAATGGAGGCAGATATTTCACTTGGTTCCTCACGCCTGTTGTGCTTTGCTGATCAGTGTGTGGCTAGAGGCTTGTGCATTAGGAGCCTTTGTTTCTGTATTTTAAGTATGTTTTCCCTGAACTGGATTTTTGGGCTTTCTTTCATTTTTCTTTTTTTTTTAAGTGCTCTTACAGCCTGATGAAGACAATTGTTTTGTTTTGTTTTCCTGGATTTTCTGAAATTTAGGTTCACTAGCCTCAAAATCTCAGAATTTTGTATAGACTTTTTCTCTGGCCAGTTCATCTGCCCTGAAAGCAAAAGTCTCAAGTGATATGCACACTCAGCTGTGGGGCAGATAGAGATCAGCTATGTCTCAGTTTTAACTGAAAAACAAGCGTCCAAACATTTCTATCAATGTTATTACAGTGCTGTTCATTTAACAATGATCTGGACCAGAACATGAAATCAAGAGAAATAAACGGATATCGAAACACTGAAGTTAATTACTAACACAAATGGATGTTTACTAATATGTATTGTAGGAGCAGTTTTCACTCTAGGAAAATATTATCAGACCCTATGGGCATCCATTCCTCACTTTTTTTTTAACGAGCTCAGGAAAGATTAAAGCCCTAATTAAACACATATTTTATTTCTGTATTTAGGGTTTTGTTTTGTTTTTTAAACTGCATCCTTTTAATGTAAAACCGACATTCTGGCATTGCTTATATGCCCAGAAGAATTAGATAATCAACAACAGTTTGTAATAAGTGTGTGCCAGAACAGAGTATGAAGTTCAATAAAGAGGGTGTGTTTTCTTTCACATGGGTAGAAATGATCATATTTTCTTCTTGGTTTGAAGATTTATTCTGCAAGTCAGGTTGCAAATGTGCTACAGTTTGAATCTTTTTATTTGAACTGCAGTCAAAGTTGGGAGCTGTTGTGCCAGGAGGTGACAGACATGATATAAAAATAAATAAATAAATCTCTAATCTGTTCAGGAGAGTGACACCATGTAAACACAACTGTATTCAATCTAATCCCTGAGCAGGGACTCTCCTAATTCCAGACATTATGGTGTTGGTGCCCACATGTGGGTATTTTATATCCTAGTTTCAGTCTAAGAGTGAATTAATTCAGTCAATAGAGTGTGAAGAGTGATGCAATGAATTCTGAAGGAAGAATATACATTCCAACAGCTGAACTGCTCTCCCAAATCTGCCAAATCTGTTGCCTCAGTCTCTACTGACAGGAGTGGGGCACCCAGCATGCATGGAAGCACCTGTAGGTGATTAAGATTATGATGTTAGAAACCAGCTTCCTCAGTGCAGAACTGCTGCTTGAAATAAGTTAAAAGATGTGGGTAAGTAGCTGAGACATAAAAGTCTATTTCTGTGGCTGATGGGAATTACCTAAAGTTCATCCCACTCTTCCCATCCCAAATACCATCATATCCTATTCACACTTGGATGGAAAAGACAATGTCAGAAATTACTGGCATGCTTATACTAGTAAAATGATGGATAAATGTATTTGGACTGTATACAAGCAGTAGAAAAGTTGCCTGCAAATAAGCAATAGAGAGGGATGAGAACTTCTTAAGTGAAATAATCACATTATCCCCAAAACAATATTGTTTACCCTGGTGATGTATAAGGAAAGTTTCTAAGATTTGACGGGGTGGGATTCTGGAGCAGCCTAACCTTACAATGAAAACCAGTGGACCATGCTCATAGCAGTGCTGCCTAACAGTACCAGTGGATGAAATGTGATGA
This sequence comes from Actenoides lindsayi, assembly GCA_025331215.1. Classification (NCBI taxonomy): domain Eukaryota; kingdom Metazoa; phylum Chordata; class Aves; order Coraciiformes; family Alcedinidae; genus Actenoides; species Actenoides lindsayi. The sequence goes on along the minus strand of WTSP01013831.1, from coordinate 118,654 downwards.
GTAGCATAGTCTCTTCTGATTGTGTGTGAGGCTAAATAAGAACTGTTGTTAATAATGTGCCCTGGGGTGAACTACTACTGTTTATTATGCACATTATTCCTAGTGTCGAAGTAACTAATCAAGAAGGAGTCCTTTTAGCTCCTTGCTATGTGTAAAAACAACAAAATAGCCATTACTTCCTCAAAGACTTTACAATCTACAAAGTTTTAACTCTTATTATCCTATTTCACAGCAGATGACTTGTTTCATTTAAAAAATAAACCAAACTCTTTCTATAAATGAAAGGAGAGTAAATATTTGAAAGAAAAAACAACGCATGGAATTTATCTACATTGCAGTTCAAGTATAATAGCTGCTAGAAAGGTCTCATGATTTCTATAAGGAATTTCCAGATATATGGTAAGATCACACCTTTTCACAACCACAATATTATGAAGGAATACAAAATTTATCCCCATATAAAAATACACAGGATAGATCCATGATGATATCGAATAATTATTTGATGGGCTCCTACTTACTAGTACATTATACATGCAGTGTCACAAGCAAGAGATCAAAAACATGACAAGTGTTTTTACTAAAATTAAGATTTACTGTAGGATCCAAAGACTAAAAAACATCAGAAACATTTTCCTTATCTCTGCAAATAGTTTAAACTTCTGTTAGTGGAAGCACCTCTGCCACTGGATGACCAGATCAGTTGCATAGGCAGCAAAAATTCAGGCACAAAACTGTTATGTAAAACATTAAAACCCCTGGGCATGAAGATCACCAGGTATAAATTTGAATAGCTCAGATGACTCCAGTGCTGGGCATAGCTGACTTGCACCAGGTGAGCATCTAGAGCCTTCTACCTGATAATGAAGATCCAAGTTTGCTCTTGCTGACCTGACTGTAAATCCAATCTAATTCATCTGGTTTAAATTTAGATTAGCTCTCTGTAAAACAATATCCAAATTGCATACGTTTGAGGGTTTAACTTCATTTTCCAGTTTAGTTTGACTTGCCCACAATGCCTCTGTTTCTTCAGATATTAATGGAAATGAAAAGAACAAATTCTTGCTGGTTTTAACGGCAACTGCTGATGATAACTGCTGTGTAGAGAGGTGTCAGTACTGAGCGATAAAACTTCTGTGAAGTAACATGGCAGTTATTTTTAATCTACTTAACGTTTGTGGTTTATTCCTGTTGCTACAGGCCAGGGTCTAGGGTGCCTAAGTTCTGCCTTATACTGCATTTCCTTAGTGACAACCTCCTTCTCCAGGATACACGTTAATTAATTCACCTGGATCACACTTATTGTCCTCAACAGATGCAAGACTGAATGGAAACTCATCTGAAAGCTGACATTGTTACTATTGTTGCACTGAGGATACTCCTTATGCATGAGGATTGCCTGTCCATACATCTGTCTTTCCAACTGTATGTTGGTTTTTTTCCTAGCCAGAGAAATTTTCCTCAGGTCAGCACAAGCATGTGGTCAAAACTCCAGAAGGTCTTGACTTTCTGTAGTAAGGTTGAAAGGTATTGGTACTGCTCAGTCAAAAAAAAGTAAATTTAAATCAAATTCTTTGCTGTTTTTCTCCTTGAAGGAGTACTCTGTTAGCTATCAGTTTCCCTATAAGGTCCAGCAGAGGAGGCTCAGAGAGTTTGAAACAGCCAAAGGTTTATTTAATTTTTCTCTCTGTGGCTAACTTTCATCTGAGCCCAATGAACTCTGTGGATACACTTAACATAGAAGCATGAGTGCTTGATTAGGCACATGTGAAAGACATGGAAAAGGCAGAAGGACAAGGCCAAATTGAAGAACAACATAGTGAAGACAGAGGAATGTAAACACAAAAAGTAAACAAGTGGAATTTGCTTTGGTGGTCATCACAAATGAACTGACTGACAAGACTAGATTGTCATCGCCTTTCTTGTTAGCTATGCGAATTACCCCGTACAAATTGCACCTCAGTTTCCTCATCTGGTAACTGAAGGTAATAATAAGGTTTTTTATTTACTGCATTTTAAATAAAGTGACTTTTAAAGCTAGAGGTGTAAATGATTATTACTATTCCCATGAGTCAACCATGAGAAGACTCTTTTTATACCTCAGACATGGAGAATATCCCTATGCATTAAGTGAGGTGACCCAGAGATGCTTGGCCTGGTTCTTAAGAGAGTTTCCTTGGGTGCTGGATCTGGATGAGCTGCATTCTGACCAAGCCTGAAGAGCAGGAAATATTTTTCTAGACAGAGTATAACACTAACAGTGTGATGTTGTTGGTAGTGCCTGAGTATGCCCTGACAGATCTGCAGGCTCTTTACAGTATGCACAGACTCCCATGGAGTCAGATCAGAATTAATCTGAGTGTGGCACTTTTCTCTGTTCCCTTCTTTGCCTTCCCTCACTATTCAGTTCTCTTCTGTTTAGACTTAAAGGTCTTGACAGAAAATGTTTTTCACTTGAGCTAGTGAATGTACAGAATCATAGAATCACTTAAGCTGGAAAAGAACCTTACGATCATTGAAACAAAAAACTTAGATTTGTCTTGGAATTTTAGTTGTAAATGTTGGTTACTCATAGTAATAATTATTATCTAGGTGATCCTGCTCTGTCAGGGGGTTGGATTAGACAATCTTTTGAGGTCCCTTCTAACCCCTAACATTCTGTGTTCCTGTGATTTTAATTCTTCTTTTATCCATCTCTGTGTTATGCTATCACTAAGTTTTGGGTGATTTCTTTTATAGTCCAAGAAGCTTTTTCATAACCACCATTCATTTAACCATGTGTTCTTCCAAGAAAGGGAAGGTGTGGGTAAGTGAAGACGTATTTTATAAGTAGAGCTGATATAATTCTTTTATAATTTAATAGGAAAATTCCCATTCTAAATGAATGAATCTCATCAGATTCTTAAACCTGGCCTTTCTCTACATTTAATTTTGCCTTCCTTCCAACACCCCCTCACTAATCCTGGTGGCTGATCCCTCCTTTTGTCATGCTGCCATACGTTTATGGAATCATCAGACATGCCCAAAATACTTCCCTCTCCCACTTTCCAATAATCTTATACATTGATAGGATTTCACACAAGCTTTTCCAAGAGATGTCTTCAAATGGTGCTGGATTTCAGACATGCTGTGAAGGCTTTTTCCTGCCTTTCAGGGTGGAACACACTCAATCCATCCTATTTTTTATGATGCGCTGTTGTCCCTTTCAAATCCTGCTGAAGGATCTCAAAGCATGGCACAGCTCCCCTGAATAAGCCTGTTGTCTGAGGGGGAGAGACAATGGGCCTTATTTAATGAGATTAGTTACAATAGGAAAAATAGCTAAAAGAAAAAAAAAAAAAAAAAGAGGCAGTTATAGCAATTGGACTGGCTGTTAAACCATTCTTTTATGCAAGTTTGGCACCAACCATACCTTTTCCTGGACATTTGCCAACATCCTTCACAGTTTAGACTCAGTCGTTGATTTTTTTATTACAATTTCCGCTCGACTTTACAGTTGCATGGCCTATGGTGTAATTCATTTCCGCTGTGAAAATGCTCCAGTATATTAACACTTCTGCCTGCTTGTAACTTGATCAAAGACAATGTATCTGCTTTAATTTACTCTTAACAGTGATTTTTTTTAAGCAATATAGATTTATTTCAAGCTGTGTCCCCACTGAAAATAGGAACGTTGTTTTTAGTAGAGAACCAGCAGCAATTCCACTTACAAAATATGTTCAGATACAGGAGAACAGCCCCAAACGCAGCTGTCACACATCACAAAAGTATCCTTGTGCTTTCTTCAAGGACACAAACACCTTCCAGAAGATTACTTCTGTACTACTACAGATAAACAGCTGTCTGTATTACTGTTTGGATGGGTAAAGCAATATTTATACATAACATGGTCTGGTTGGGAGTGGTTGCTGTTAACCTGTTTCCTTTTTTCATTTTTCTTGAAGAAAACAAACTGGCTTTTAGGGCACTGTGAGAAGCTGCCTCTTTCAAACTGGACATGGACAGATTCAGAACCATGAACAGTAATTGCTTGAGGGTGACAGATACTAAATTTGTCTGGAAAAAAAAAAAAAAAAAAGAGACAAAAAAAGAATGTTCAGAGAATCTTCAAAGAATGTTAGATATGGAAACTCTGAATTTTAACAGTTCCAGGATGAAGGCTTTTTGCATATATCTACTCCTTAAGATAGAGTTTTTAGCGGTAGGAGACAATGTGATAGTTTGGTTTCCATAGGACGTAACCCGAAATGTTTCTCAGGCCAGGTAATCACCAAAGTTTTAACACCTAGAAACTGCAATAAAATCTGACTCATATTGTTCTACCATATCATTTGTTAATGGATTTTGCAGTTTCTTTTTCCTTTCTTCTATCTGCACTCTGACAGCATAAATCTATCAACAGGATTCAAACCTCATTTCACATTGACAGAGGTAGCTAATAGCAAGAGTTGGCTGTTATTCTCTGATACCACATCAAAAGCATCCTACTAAGCTACTCATGGGGTTTTCTTCTGTCTCCATGCACTTTACAGACTGCCAGGTCTAGGCTGCCCAGCTCTGAGACCAAGAAGTTATGAAAGGTAGACAAGAATCTACAGTCTTCTAGGAGATGTGAGGGGCTGAATCATGCTGAGTGCAGACTAAACCACTGGATAATTGCACTCTTATTACTGAGCAGTTTCCAAAACCTCGTAGATTGGCCAAATCTGAGAATGTTTTCACATGAATAGCATCCCTGACCTTATTTTAGGTGATTCCTCATGCAGGACTAATGGCGTCTTGACAATTCTTTTACTTTGTCCTTTGAAACAGTAAGATGTTTTAGGAAAACCATTTCAAAAGAGTAAAAAAAAAAAAAAAAAAAAAAAATTTAAAACCCACCACCCTTCAAAAAAAATCCCAACAAACAAACAAAAAACAAAGTGGTTGGATGCAAAATCTGGACCAGGAATTTTTGGTGCCAAGTGGCTCAGCTTTGGCAAAATTAGATGTAATAGAAGATTTTTATACGATCAGGAAATGTGATATGATTGCCAGCTATACCCATCCTAAAAAGTAAAACTAATTCCATGATTCTTACCCACCCACGTTAAGCTGTACCTCACCTTCAAGTCTTGGTACAATTTGAGTGGAGTGGACAAGTCAGAATTAGGTCTTAGAGGGGAATCTGCCCCTAGACAGGTTATCTTAAGCTAAGTCCTTTGGTGAACTAAGTTGTGTTATGGACCTTGGTATGTCATTTTGTTCTTGCTTTTAGAGGTGGCATCAAATTGTATGATCACTCTGCAACTTGGAAGCAACACAGTTTAAACCCACAAATAAAGGTAAAATTCAGACATGACAGTGTGAATTAATTCAGAAAAATAAAGAAAATGGCCATGTGAAAATTAATTCACAAAACAGAAAGCACCCAAAGTGTATGTAACCCAGCTGTAACAACTATCTGTGTTAACTGGGACGCAGTTGATCCTCCAAGCCATATTACTTTTATAACATTTGATAGTAACTCTTAACAGATATATTAAAGATGGCATTTTCATTTACATTAATCAGTATTATAGCATCTTAGCTTAAGAGGGGGGCAAACAGTCAAGGCTGTTATCTTGATACTAGACAAGTAGAGGCACAGTGCCTATTAGGCATCCACAGTACATATCACAACCACCTCTGTTCGTTGACTTTATACAGAAATAGATGGTCCATGGGTCAAATTCTTAACCCTCTCTTGAATTCAAGTGCAGTAATAATTCCTGAATAATGGTCAGGTGCCATGGCACGCAGTCTAAATACAATATTATGTTCCTAACTCACTAAGACTCTTCTAAACCCTCCAAAGTCTAAATAATACATATTTATGGCCAATATTGTTGACAGAACTCCTTGCTTCAGTGGATGAATAAAATTCACCTGTAGTGTAGTCATAGAAGTCAGCCAGAAGCCTGGGATGGCAGCAAATTTGTGGATTGAATTTAAATCACAGTAAGACGTATTTACACAGAGCAAATTACAGGTTGAAACATGATGCAAGAAATAAAAGCATCATTACTACAACTAGATCTAGTCTGATGGTAGGTAGTAGTAGTAGTCAGTGATTAAGGGAAAAAAATAGGATGAGTAGGACCTAAATATTAAAGAAGGAATTGAGACTTAGGTCAAGAAAACAACACCCACACTACTTAAGATTTGTGTTAAGGGCTGAAATGACTTCAAGAAATAATCAAGGACACTTCTAAGGAGAAACAAGTCAGAAGTGTTAGTAGTGACGTACATATCAGAGAATAGTTTAGGTTGGAAAATACCTTTAAGATCATAAAATTCAACTGTTAAATAACTCAAGAATAAAAAAACAAACATTTTACTCCTATTATTTGTGAAATATTGGAATATATTTTGGCAGGTTTGGCTATAAGGTTTCTAAGATCAAAAATCTCAAAACACCTTTTTTCAATAAGCATGCTCCTGAAATGACCTTCAGGATCAGATTCCCCAGGCTTTTGCATTATAGATCAGTCACAGTGTCATCAACAGTTAAGATGCCTCTGTTGTTATTAATCAAAGCAGAGATGATGAATCCAAATTTCCCACTGAAAATTATTCTTGGCCTTTGTTAAACCAAAATGCACATGAAAATCTAGGTGATCTATGACAGACTCAATGTCCTGGTTTGAGTGAGAACAGAACCAACTCTGTTTAGTGATTTTACTTTTCAGCTCAGTTTTTCTAACTAATTGCACTGACTGAAGCCAGTAGCATGTTTTCACAGGCAAGGTCTGCTTCTAGCAGTGATAACACCCCGCATTTAGAGTTACTACCAAGGATTGGTGTGCAGACCAAGGCCACTGATAGATCTTGTGCACCACATTAAGGGGTGCAGAAAGGAAAAGGTGGCACCTGCAGGGAGGGTTGACCAGGACAGGTGACCCGAAACTGACCAGTGTGGGATTCCAGCCCATGTATGTCATATTTGGTATAAAGCTGAGGGATCATTAGGGTCTCATCCCTCTCTTTGCCCTCTTGTCCCACTTTGGCAGCTTTGCTCGGCTTGGCTCTGGTCCTCTTCTCGTTTCTTCCTTGGAGCATCTGAGGAGGACTCTGTCTGTTCTGCCTCCAATCCTGATTTGCGTGTTCCTGAATCTGGTACCAGAATCCAGCTCCTGAACACAGCTCCCATCTGCTGTGAGGCCCAGTCTGGGACTCCCCCGGTGCCTGCTCCACAGCATCAGTGGTGACAGTGATGGAATTACCATCAGGGGAGTTGGGTTTGATACTGGTTTTGTATATTTTTGTATATATTCCATTTTTATTATTAAGTTTCATTAAAGCTGTTCTAGTTTCCTTTTCTAATCACTAAGTCTCTCTACCTTATTCCCTTTCTCTTCCCCTTTTGGGAGGGAGGGGCGTTAACAGAGAGTGTCTGTTACAGATCTAAGGGTCTTCCCTGGCCCTAAACTGTGACAACAGGCATAATAACAATTTAATTGGACCAAATAAAAACTTTTCTTGATTCAAAACCAAAATGTTTCATGTAAGATTATTTACTATGTTTCTGAAAACAAAGCAGAAGTGAATTCTGATTTTTTTTAATTAAAATACTCATTCTGAAACATAAAAATGAAGTATTCTACATTTTTCAAACAGTTTTTCGTCCTAAGTTCTTTCAGCGAAACCTCTGTCAGCAAAAATGAGGAAATCTCATTCTAGTCCATATTTTACCAAAAACTAGTTCAAGATATTTTTATCTTTTTCTAACCAGTAGTCACTTCTGTTTATATTTATTAGGAACATAGCAAATAAGTTTAGTTCAGCTGTTTCTTTTCCTTTTCATTACTTCAGTTTTATGTCAATGGCTCTTCTCCTGACTGACTGACTCCATTTTTAATAAGAAAAGAACTGGGACATCAGTTTGTACCTACATCTTAACATTTGTCCATATATCTGCTAATGTAACTTCCTCTTCAAGGAAGTATGTAGTAAGTGCCACAATCATTCATTGGGTCGTATTTTACATGAAGTAACTATTTTTTCTTTATTTTTCATTATATTGACCTTGCATAATAAATATATTTTCTTAGTAACAACATTTATCAAGCCAAAACATTTATACCTATAAATAATTTGCGTTGGTTTCTCTGGTTTTGTATCATTTCCTCTGCACTGCCTAAGTGATCTGAGAGAGTCAAAAAATGCCAGTATCTGCCAGCTGGGTATAGCCATAGAAGAAGGAATGTCTGCAAGCATCACATATAATTTTCTCCCATGTATCTTTCTTAAAAGATATTGCAGAAGGGCAAGATGGGTTAAGGAAGAAGGTTACATACAGAAGGGGAATAGCCAGACTGGCATCCTCCAACTATCTCCTTTGATCATTCCTTACAGGTCATGTCCTATTTGCTCAAGTTAATGCAGCCTGCACATCTAGCTGTGATAAAAATGCAGTAAAAAAGCAGTACCAGCTTTCTGATTGTCTTTGATTAATGTCTTGCACTGTGTGACACCAGCAGAGCTTTATACATGTTCCTTGGGGTTGATGTAGCTTGGTTTGTTCATTAAGAGAATTTATATTTGCATAAAGAGTCATCTGTTTTCCTCCTTTCTCTTTTCAGAGCTGATTTTGATGATTCTGCTACCTATTCAGCAGTTGCAACAAATGTCCATGGGCAGGCATCAACTAACTGTGCTGTGATTGTACGAAGTAAGTCCTACTTCATGACTAAAACAAGACATAAATATGATGCTCATGTCATTGAATGTTTATTGTATGTTTATTTATAGGGTTCAGAGAGGATGAAGAGCCCCACCCAGCTGGGATAATGCCCTTTCACTGTAAGCATTTTTTTTTCTTCTCGCTTATATAGTTTATGTACTCTTATCAGAGTAATGTTTTACAGATGAGAAAATTGAACACAAATGGTTCTTGTGGCTTTGTTTTCTAAGCATTTAGTTATAATAGGAGCTGTCCAGATTCTTCTGCTTTTCCAGATGCATTTCTAGATCAGTACAATTTATAATAGAGGTTCCATCTCCTGTTCAGATTGGACAGTAATCTGCTTGTGCCAAGTACAATTTTCTTATACTCAAGAATGTTTTAATTTTCTCATGTGTAGTGCCCCTGTCATATGATGTTTGCTTCACCCACATTGATGTCCAGTTTCTGGAGAAGTTTGGAGTCACATTTGGAACTGAAGGTGAAACACTGACACTGAAGTGTTCTATGTTGATCACCCCAGATCTGAAAAGACTACAACCTCGTGCTGAGTGGTATAGAGATGGTAAGTTAGTACATCGAATAACAGCTACCTGGAAAATGCTAGAGTAGACACTGAGGACACAGATCAGTCTTAGAACATGAGATTCTCAAAATTACATTTGGAATAGTGTAAACAAATATCTCTAGTTAGAATTGACAGATCTGCACTTTTTTCAATTAAGTGACTATTCAACCTTTTCTTGACCATGCATTTACAGCATCAGGATGTAGTCTCATATTATCTAATAACACAATAGTTAGAACTTTTATTGACTGGGTGGAGATCCAGACTTATTTCCTAGATTTGACCATGATTTATAATTGAATATTGTGACCACTGAACTGAAGGGTACTCACAGAGCACTAAATTAAAGTCTGAGGCACTGAGGTGTAGGCATGGGCCTCCATTTCCATCTTGCTCTAGTATTTATTGTGAATTTTTTATTAGAATTAATTTAATGCATGGTTCAGAAATACTTATAGGAACCAGGCCTGAAACGCATGCCTTTGCTCTGGTATTTAAGTGCCATGTGTGTAGGTTGCTTTCCCTGCCTCTTTTGTCAGTGAAAAACTATTCTATGCTGAGCGAAGTGCTCTTAGCAGGTAATACTGAAAAGAACATCACTGAAGCTCTGGTGGATAGTGCATAAACCCTGTATGAGTAGTGTTTGTTCACCGCACCAAGAAAAAGGGCTTTAAAATCAAATTAACTACTTAAAGTTTAATAGATAGCAGGTTATCGTAGATATTTAGCTTACCACTTTTCATCAATCACAATCTCTGTGTAGGATTCTAAACTAAATATGCTGACTGAGATTTAGGGAAAGACTTGCTTGTTTGTGAATGGTTGACTCCCAAGACTGATGTTAGGACTGATCCCAGGCAAGCTGGCAGAAAATTCCGTAGCTGACAAAATGTGATGCTTAGACTAAGAAGTGTCAGTAATAAGGCATCAAGAAAAATCAAGATTAGGAAAATCAGAAAAAGGATGCTGTTATTGCTGCTGGTTGTGCCTTTTGTTTCATGTACATCATAGTTCTACATAGATTTGAATCTGATCCCTCAGGGAATGGACTGCTAATTACTGTTTCATTCCTAATTGTCTATCACTGTGGATGCTTAATTGTGAATAACCTTAAATATGAGGCTCATCCTTGAACCCAGATTCTATTCCCACTGCAATATATAGAGATTTTTGATCACTATAAATAATTGTTCACCTCATTCTGAGGTGAGCCATCAGTTTCAATGTATCTTTACTTTTTCTCCTACTGGGACCAGTTTCTCAAGGTGCCAAATGTCTGAAATTTTAGGTTTGGAACTGCAGCTATAACAAACTGCTAATTTTTAAGAGATGCTCCATATCGTTCCACTTTTCACCTAACATAAATTTTTCTTGCTCTATGGATGGGTGAACTAAAGCTTATGGCCCTATCAGTTTAACCCTTCATAATGCCAAGATAATTACATAACAATATTATGCTCTTCATTTTTTCCTTTATTTGATTTAAATTTAATTTTCTTGTGAAAACCTGAGATGAAAACTTGATCTCTTTGAAGCCAGTAGTTTTTTTGCTAATGAGTCAGATGGGCTTTCATCCCATTTTTCTATTTATGTTACAGGAAATAATATATTTAAACAAGCTTTGCACATACATGGATCACAATATTTCCAGGAGGTGTACAGATGCATCAACTGGCAGAACTTGTTCCCAAACACATTAGGAATTTTTGCAATATGAACCTTTGCTATGTGCTTCAGTTCCCTGTGTTGAATCGCTTGAGAGCTGGAGGCAATGCACAAATGTAAATAATGAGATGGTTAATAATTTGTTCGATGTCATGTGCTTTAGATGTTCTGTTGTGGATTTTTTTTTTTTTTTTTTGAGATAATACTTAATTCTACTCTTGCATTCAGTGAAACTGTATTTTTTCCTAAAATTTTTCAGTTTGAGTTAATCAAATAATAACAACTAAATCCCTGAGATGGATATGTATGATTTACTTCTAATAATTATACACAAGAGAGATATGTGTTTATCCAGCATTAATAAGCTTCACATGAGTGAACCTTATTGAGAATGTCTAGTAGACTCCTAGGGGCATATAAGTCAACTGAATCAAATCCTCCAAAGTTGTTTGTAACTTGACAATCGTGAATATGTTGTCTATAATTCATGGCCCACTTAAAATAATATAAAATACTGAAAGAACTAAATCAAAATAATACTTCAAAAATATATATCTAATCTGGATATGTGTACAGCTGGTAACAGAAGCTTTCTATTAGTGATCTCTAAAGTAATATAAATTTTATAAAGCTATATGCACCAGCATTCTGCAGCCATTTATACTGTAATAGAGAATCAAATAATTGAATACAAAGGGGAAGATCATGGAGTACAGAATTTAGCTGAAACTTCAGCAGTTCAAAATACGTCATGAAAAGAAGTTTCAGTATATAGTAATTCCCTGCTGTTCATATGAATTTTCAGCAGAGTAATATTTTAGGAATATTATCTCATGTATTGAAAACAGCATGTGAGGCTTGAGTCACACTGACCCCAAGAGTTAGTCACATGAAGGTTTGTTTGTCAGTAAATTTTGGGAGAAGTAGGAGTACAACATGTGAATAGACTGGGAATTTGAGTGCAGTAGTGGGACCCTGTAACTGCAATATTACTGTGGTGGCAGGTGCATGAATACCTGCTCTATTAGAACTACTGAATATGTTTGTGGCTTCCAAAATTAACTCTTCTTCTGGGCTCGTCTAGAAAATCATCCATTCAGACAGCATTAAAAAAAGAGAGTTCCTGTTTTATTAAGGGATCTGGTGGGTCTTCAGCCATGTGTGAAAGACAGGTTTTTCTGTGCTTATCAAACATGACTGCCTCCACAGTTCTGGTCTCAGATACACAAAAGGGTGGAAATGGATGATTCTGGCCTTAATAGACCATACAGGCTTGCCCACAGTTTCTATATATTAAAACTAGAGTGTCTACCATTCCAGACAAGCTTGGAGTCTAAATAAGTGACTCTATTTTAAGAGGTGCTGGTCACTCAAATCTGTTTTTCCTTCAGGATTTTCCACAGAACTCATGCACTGGTTAAGGTTTCTAGGTGAAGACACCATATGATTTTATTTAAAGAACTTTGTGTCTCTCTACACAAAGACTCAGTATCATTGTGACAGAAAGGAGACATGCAGATTATTTAGATAAGGTTCTCATAAGAAGGGATGTGACTGAGTTTACTTTGTATGCTTCTCAGAAAACAACTGCATACTTAAGTGATTGCATAATTTACTGCTCTAAGATTTATAGTGTGTGTCATCCAGATGCTTTATTATCTGAATGTGTGTCATTTTTTTAATACATTCTTAGGCAATTCAGCTGGTAAGTGGGAAAACTCATTCCTTTTCAATTGAGTATCTGCTCCAAAGTGCATTTAAGCAATAGAATAATACACGTTCATAGGTATTCAACTCCTTTAAATACAGTTCTGCTGCACTGATTACAATAAATTAGTATGCAATAAGTCTTGGGGAGTTAAAAATAAAAAATAATCCAATCAATTATTAAAAAAGGTGATATGAGAATGTCCCTTGGCTAGCATAAAATATTCTGCTCAGTCTTTTGCTGTTCTCACTAAGCAATCAGATTAATTTGCATTAATCATGGGTCACCACCTCTCACCTGTGAGAGATTCAAATTTAATTTTATTCACTGCTCAACAGGCATGCATTGAAGATTTAAATTTGGTGTATATTTATAGCAGTCTTCAGATTAAAGTGAAATCTGGTCATTAAACTTAGAGGAAGAAATTGAGTAATCCGGCATTTGATCTGAACAGGTAGCAAAACTTATTAAAAATGAAACAAAGTTCCACTCTGCATTCATTACAGGGTGTGTCAGGTTTTCACATCATTGCTTCAAAATGTGGATAATATTTGTCTCTGTCAGTGTATTAGAAATTATAGTGATGGAAACAATTTTTGGCACTGCATAGAGTAGTCTGAGACCTCATATTCTCTAAAATGCACTGATCAAATAAGTTTAGAAGGATGCAGCTTACTCTCTCTAGAGCTTTCATAGCATCAAAGCACCATCACTCTGAACAAAGCTGGCATAAAGGTTAATTGGTCCTCCTGATTAACACAGAGTTGTGCTAGGACGTAGGTCGTTCTGGCCAGCATAGTAACGTGTCTGATGGGTCTTCTCTTCCAGATGTGCTAATAAAGGACTCCAAGTGGACGAAGCTGTATTTTGCAGAAGGCCAAGCAGCTCTTTCTTTTACCCATCTGAACAAAGATGATGAAGGTTTATACACCCTGCGCATGGTTACAAAAGGCGGAGTGAGTGAATACAGTGCATACCTGTTTGTCAGAGGTAAACTTTTAATCTCTTTTTTGAGGAGACGGTAAAAAGAGCAGTAGAAAGATGAGTTTTATTAAACAATTCTATGTAATGACTGAAATACAAAAGAAATCCAGCCTTGTGGTATTTCATAATAATTCAATTTACATAGTAGTCTGCACTAGACAAAACAGTCACCTTACATTAACAGGTAGCTTCAAGAGGAGCATGCTCCTGAGGACATTTTCTTTCCTGAAGAACCAAAGAAATAATTCTTGTGAAGAAACAACTTGCTTCTTTCTTTACCATCTCCTTTCCTTGTTGGAAGTAAACGTCTTTGCATAGTACCAGTCCTCACTGTGATGGTTTTAGTTCTAGAGATAGACAGCTGGGAATGCTGGGTATTCTCCTATCCTGTGCCTGGCCTTAGGAGGAGGCATAGGAGAAAATAAAATAAATATTCCCACCAATGTACCAGTCAGAGTCATCTCAATGATCAGAGAAAAGAAACAAAGTTAGAAATTAGCTCACCAAAGAAATACAGTTTTCACAAGGGATGTAGATAAAGGATGTTAAATGTATTAAAATAGAATAAAGGTCAGAATTTTCCCTCATATTTGCATGTGCAACTCTCAGTGGAGTGCAGTGAGCTTCTACATGCACCTTTGAGCAGAACTTAGTTTTTACTTTTTTTGTCATTGAAAGATGAATATATCTCTATCTGAGCAGTTCTTTCTCTCTTTTAAAAACACTGAACAACATTCTTGATGTTGGAAAACTGCAGCAGCCCCACAGAAGCCACTAGTGCTGTATTCATTTCGAATCTTGTTCTTGGAAATGTATTGGAACATATGGGTCTTGCAGAAGTGTCATGCTGTTTGTATAGGGTGGAGGAGTATGAATGTTTTTTCAGGGGCCTAAGATCCATCTTCCTCACAGGACTAGTGCAAAGGCTTTATCAGCTTTGCCATATGTCCCAAATAAACCATGCTACCACCCTGATCTCATTGGAAACAATTTGCTAAAGCTTTCTATTTCCCAATTACCCTGTAAGAAATAAAGTACCCAGGTGAAAAAGGGCCACTAATATATAATAAATTTCCCAGAAGTTTTTGTTGTAGTTGTGGGTTGATTTTAGGTACTTCTCTTGTCCATTTTATACTATGTCTGATGCTTTTGTATGCACCTGACCCTGTACTTGAGCTAATCTGTCCTCAAAAACATCCCAGAACTTTTTATCTGTGTGATGATATAGACATTATGGGTCTGATTCATTAGTGCAGTGAATTAGTGTGTATTGAAATCTTTGGACTTCCATTTATATAAACAAATAGCACAGTGAACTGGAAATCTTCTCATTTGTCTTTATGATAGATTTCAGAGAAGTCAATGTCAAATCTGATTTGTTTTGTTTCTGGTCCAGATGCTGATGCATTGATCGCAGGAGCACCTGGGGCACCGATGGATATTGAATGCCATGATGTTAACAGAGACTATGTTATTGTTACCTGGAAACCACCAAACACAATCAGTGAGAGCCCAGTCATTGGATATTTTGTTGACAAGTATGTAATCATTGGGATTTATTTAATTTTGTTCATTGTCAAAAACATGTATACATTGAAAAAAACACCAAACTATTACCTCCTTCCACATGTGGGTTCTTTAAATAGATTTTTAGACCCTCAACACTGGAACTCAATTACGAGATAGTTCACTGGCAAGCTTTTAGCTGAGATAAAATAGTACCTTCCTAGGCAATTCTGGGCACAGTCTGAGAGTTAGCAAGGGCCAGGGGCCGTTCCGAGTCATCATTTGCAGGCAGACACATTTTATCAATAGTGTGGATGTGGCCAAATCAGAAAATTAGTCCTGGCAATTTTTTATTTGTAGAAGCCAGAATCCATGGGCATCTTAAATTAGTCTCTTTAATCTGTACACTACAAAAGCTGAAATTTAGGAGTTTTTGCATTATCTCTTTATTTCTGCCGTAACTGTGGTGCACCAGGAGCTCAAGACATGGGCTCCTGGGAGATAGCAGTTTAAAACAGAATGGCAGTCCTCTCTTCTACAGTCTGCTTTGCACTTTGCTGGGATATCAGCTCCATGCAGACAGCTGGCAAACTGGAGATCCAAGTGCAGTTTTGCATGTCTCTTCTACTAAAGTGCATGCATGCCTCTTGTAGCCAGAGCAGAACATCTGATCCTTAGTGTTTGAAACTGTCAGTCAGCAAAAACATTACTGAAATGGTTTCATAATGTATGCTGCTCTACAGTTAAAAACAACATTTGCAGCTCATTGCTATTTGCTACCCTGTAATTTGTCCAGTTCAGTGACAACTGCCCGGGAATTACTGGGAGATGTTGGCTTATGAATGGCAGTCAGTAAGAGGAAATTAACTTAAGCCCTGGGAACTCTAACATTTATATCCAATTTGTGCAGTGCATAGATCATGGGAGTATTTCACCTATGATGTGTATAATCTAGTCTGCTGTGTCTTTTGATATTTTGCTTGGATTACTGCAGTGTCAAGGAGCCCCTGATCACAACCCTATTTTTCCTGGTACTGTCGGGGCAAGAAGTAGTCTTTCCTACAAAAGTTTATAGTTAGGATACAAAGCAGATGCATACACACAAAGAAGCCAGTATGAGGACATCACTCTGCATCTTGATGACTCCTACACTCTGTGACCCAACCATTGTGGGAGGGAAAAGAATAAAGATGCTTGCTTAAAAATATGCCAAGAAAGAGATCGAAAAGGTTAGGTGAATGTTGCAATTTCAGCATGTTCTGTGGAGATGCATGTTAAAACTAAAAGTAAATATCTTGTTCTTTATATGACAAGGATGAGAACCAAGTGGAAGGGAATCAGAGAGAGTTGCAAAGGCCAAAAAACATGCAAGAAAATTATCTTTACAATTGCATTATGAATAAATACAAGCAAGGTGGGAATTGTTTGTCTGATTATAGGAAAGAGTGTATAAAGTGTGTGACTTTCATTAATGAGGTGTATAGTTTAGTTTCTCAGCTTAGTAAGGATGACTTCTGTGATTCTGACTTGATGTGTATAGGATGATATATATTTATTGGGGGATGATACTGATAAATGCTGTCTTCTGCTACTCCAAGATGTGAAGTAGGTTTGGAAAACTGGGTCCAGTGCAATGATGCTCCTGTAAAAATCTGCAAGTATCCCGTGACTGGTCTTTATGAAGGACGGTCTTACATATTCCGTGTGAGAGCAGTGAACAGTGCTGGCATTAGCAGACCTTCTCGAGCCTCTGAACCAGTTGCAGCTCTTGACCCTGCTGACCTGGAGAGAACACAAAGTAGGTTATTCAAAGCTGAAACAGATGTTAAAAATCTGTGGTTTTTTTTGTTTGTTGGTTTTTAAGATTCTGTTTACTTAGTTAACCTAAGAAACAGAGTTTATCTCTTCCTTTGATTTAACATCTCACCATTTTCAAGGTGGGGGATGTAGCTGGAATGGCAAGGTCCATACAAACAATTTGGCAGCACCTGGGGACTCCATCTCAGTTACGACTGGTTTTGCTTACCTTTAAATATTCATTATCACAAGGAACAATGTTTTCACAAGAGTTATCCCTGGAAGCTTTTATCATTTGCATTAGGAAATGGGTCCTCAGATCCCCAAAACTTCTACATTTGCTGGTAGTAACTTTTGTAAAAGCTAATGAGTATGTCTGTTTTAGTTAAAAAATAACAACTGTCATATGAATTCACTGGCTTTCAGACTGTTGTATTTACCCGCATCTTTTTTCCTCAGTGAAGTGCCAGTACTGACACAAAGCTCCCATGCTACAGGTTGAGGGGGTCTCTGATACTGTGAATTTTCTAGCAGAGAGAAAAGTCAATCTATCTAATGAACAAGCTCTTTCTGAAATCTGGTCTTGTGCTCAAGGACACTGCAGACTGCAAGGGAGCCTTTTGAGAGCTTCTCCCTGAATAGAGTAAGCAGGCTTGCTCTGGGGAGTATTTTTCTTTATTTAGCCTTGTCCTAAACCCCTGTACAGATTCTGTATGTTGTGTACTTACCTTCTGTTTTGTGTGCTCCCTTTACTCAGAGAGGAATTAAACTCGTGATGAAGACTGCAGAGCACTGCCCCAATGTTGCTTGTAAAATCTGTGTTGAATGTGCTGTGCTTCCATTAGCTTCATGGTTAATTTCTATAACAAAAGTCCAGTTCATGATACGATTGTTTGCCACATTTTTGAATCCATCCACTATGACTACAATTCTTTTGTTTTAGCTCATCTTTAAATAGCACTGTCTTATCATGCTCTGTTTTCCTATGAAAGTGAATGACCCAGTGTATGACTGAGCTAACTCCATCTGGGGAAAGATTTAATAACAGGGTTATAGAATAAGAGGTATTTGGGCTTTTGAACAGGTGATGAACAAAATTTGCAGAATTGGTAAATATATTAAACTGATTCAAGTAATTAATTGAATGTTTTAATTAACAGCTATTCATGTGGATGAAGGGCGAAAGATTATGATCCATAAGGATGACCTTGAAGGTATGTAGCATTTCTACTATTTCAGTTCATCACTTTACATTCTAGGAATTTAACATTATAATTAAAAAACATATCTTGAAAAGAAATCCACCTAGTAAGTAAACGTTTTATAATAATAAAGACAGATAGTCTGTTTTGCAAGGCTGAGAGGTCAGAACTGAAAGGTGAGGTCTAAAAGAACAGAGAACGTCATACTCTCAACACCACCACTTTCATCATGTGCCAACAGCATCTCTTCACCTTTGTCTTTGTCTAGTGCTAAGCTGAGTTTAAACAGGTGAACACTGCGTTTCTTTGTCCACAGTTCCTTTCCTTCTAGACTTCTGAAAGCTAAACAGAGGCATTTTTTAGATTGAATTTGATGATCTGATCAAGTTATTTTCATTTTCATAAAGACTTATGCAATCCAGCCCAATTCTCCAAGAAATCTATCTATCTGAATAGAAAGGTTGTTCTTACAGTTAAGCATTAAATATTGTCTCTCCTCACCTTAACTGAAGACATCACTGACAACTTTTGATATAAAATCTGAATTCCTTCTCTCTTTGGTTATTTCTACATGTGGCGATTTTTTTTTTTCACTTGAACTATCAAAAATGTTAACTGTAATGGCTCAGTAGCAAAAAAAGTAAAAAAAAAAGAAAAGTCTACGTACTCTCTTACACAAAGGTTATAAAGCTGTAACTCCAATAATAACATAGTAGAAGATAAATGACCTAAGAACAAATGTAGTTTGAAGGAGAATCAGATATTAAATGATTTCCCCAGGTGTGGGCAGACAGCTGAAGTTTCTCTATTTTTACAATAGTTCCCTACAAGAATTGATACGAGTATTAAAGGATCAGAATGCATGTGTCTTACTTGTTTGGCTTCACAAAATGTACCCCTAATCTCAGGTTTGCCCGAGAATGATCAGAGACATTAAATGGCCACTCTGGAATAAGCATGAGTAACAATATTTGGATTTCTGTTGTGTGAATGTGTGTATTTAATAAAGGAGTATTAATACCCAAAACCCATAGTTTATATAGATCATTATTTTCATCTGCAACATTGGGGATCATTTCTGAAAAAGTGATCTCATAGATCACAAATGGATTTCCTTTGTAATGGTGGATGACCTTCTTTTCTGGGAGTGCAGACTGCACCACCATGTTATACCACTATAAATTATGTCAGCTTTGGAGTTTTCAAGGATGTAAGAAGATACTTTGAGATTTAGTTATGTGAAAACAATTGGAAACCTTTTGACTTCATGCATTATGCTGTGAAGGATTATTTTAATTATCTTGACTGTATGTCAGCAACTTTGGTTTAAACTCAATGGAGTCATGTGTCTTTCTTAAAGAAGAAGTGTATTTGTAGGAAATCAAATATAGAAAGCATTGAGAGAAAATAAATTGTCTTTGGATATATGAGTGCTTTAAAAAAGGTCTGCTTTTGATTGGAAAATGTGTATGATGAAATAACTTCAGTGTACATTTTGAGCCTGGCTAGTTCTACAGACTTACAAACTGTTAAAACATCACTTCCATGATTTAGAGATTATTATTGAAACATTTTTCTCTTTTTTAATGTCATATCCTGAGCATTTAGAGGATATATGCTCCTTGCTAGCCTGAGAAATGGGAAAACACACCTTAAAAGAGCAAAACTTTTTGCTTTCTCTATTGCAAGCCATAAAAATGAAATATTTATAGGTATCTGCTGAGTTGCTATTTCTGACCTATTACTAAGAGGAAGTTTCTTCAGGGCTGCATAGCTATGCATGAAGTAGTCCATCATAGGTCTGAGCCTCTCCTACCTTGTGCTGTTTTACACCACCGTAATTCCTCGGATAACAAAACCAGCTTCTTCTCACAGTGCAGTGGATGAGCGTGACCACAAAGGGCCATGTTGAATTCCTCCATCCCGGCCCAGGGTATGCAGTTCATGCCTCACATTCCTGGTAACCCTTCAGAGTGAGTGGGGAGAGGGGTTTTATCAGTCCACAACAACTGGTGGAGCCACCAGAAGACTGGTGACTTATTTTTATGTCTCTGATCCACTGTTTTTAGAAATGCTTTAGACTACACCACTGGTAATAAGATCATGTCACAGGATATATCGCTAATAGGTTCTGTTTCTTTTTCTGCTTTCTGCTTTGGTTTAAGCTGCTTTTCTCTTTACTGTGCTTCCATTCCACGTATCTTATTCTGGTCTAATTTCTTGCAATAACTCTTTAGAATTCTGTCTTTGATCAAAAAATATCTCATTTGCATATAGTGAGCAGTTTTTTTCTCAAGGCATTCTGCCCAGCAGATAGAAATAATTCAAATATGATCAAACAAAAAAAATGTGACAAATGCACAGGTTTTCAGGGGGCATATTTAACTTTTACTGAAATAATGATCATAATACTGATGCTTTATTTCTCGAAATTTAACTGAAGGGAGCAAGTGAACTGCACAGATGATATTGTAACCCCTAATAGCAGAGCATTGCATGGCAGGGTGGGAGTTCAGAAAAATGAGCTGTAGCTTGAGTATTGACCCAGGGGTTAATCTGCAGTTTAACACTCACTACGTTTATTACTCTTCCAGGCGATATTCAGATTCCAGGCCCTCCCACCAATGTACATGCTTCAGAAATCAGCAAAACATATGTTGTACTCAGCTGGGATCCACCTGTTCCCCGTGGCAGGGAGCCACTGACGTATTTCATTGAAAAGGTACTGTACCATACAGTGGTATTTGGTTGTATGGTGTTTCATTGCTGTGTGCAATTACATACAACTAATTTTCATAACTACATAATGGACAATAAAACTCACTCTTTCTGTGGTCTCTCAGGATTTGGTAACGGGATGTTAGAGAAGCATGGACAATCAAATGTCTTATTACATTATTTAATGAGTATTGAAATTCAAGGTCCGGGGAAAAGGATGCCCCTGTGTGATTTTCTTACTGCTCTTTAAAATGAGAACAAACTACACATGTAAGGTAGCAGTTTAATGGAAAAGAAACACTTTAAGATGTCACAATCCTGCAGGCAAGACTGGAAGTTCGTAGTCTGCCTGTATTAAAAAGAAACTTCTTGTAGTCCTGTGGTAGAGCAAGGAATCAACAGTGATTCATAATTTGATCCTTACTTTCCTTTTTTCAGTCTGCTATACCCTGACATTTCCACTTTATTCCTTGTAAGGTGAGCAGGGAGGCAGATGCCTGTCTCAGGTTCACTGCACCCCGGTAGTCTTCATGGCTGCTTTCCTCTTCCCTATGGATTGACAGGGGACTTCAGTCATCACAGTAAGAGAGGTTTGCTCTTCTATCTAAGCTACTAGGATTTAGGTACATTGGTCCCTGAGCCAGGTTTCTAAATTAAGTATGTTGGATTACAGCCAGAGGTCATAATCTTTCCTCCTTGCTACAAAGTTTCCCCCAGTAGGCAAATCTGGCCTCATACCTGACCTCTAAAACTCTTACATGCCAAGCTATACTTAGTTTTTATGAATTATGCCTCTAGCATATGCCCCCTGTTAATGATCACAAACACTAAAAATGTCCATAAAACTGCCACACATTCAATTTGCATCTTGAATATTGTGACAGCCTTTTCTGAGGCCCTTACCATGCAATTTTTTCTTCTCACATCTGTTCAGCACATTCACCAGAAGTTTGTTTCCCAGCCTATCATTATGTTCACATCACTCTTCTTTTTGCAGCCCCTATTCTATCTTTTCCTTCTCAGTTGCATCAAAATCTCCACTTCAAAAGACCTTTATGGACTATTTCTATGTTCTTCATCATGCTTTACCAGCTGGATGTTGAACCTGTAAGTGTAAAGTGAAGTCCAATCACCAGTTAAATTTTCCAGCAAGCATGTCCATGATTTCTCCCACTCTGCCTTTCACATTCAAAAAAAGTAATGAAAATTTCCATAGAAATAAGTATCTAGTTTTGTTTCTATGCAATAACATAGCATGTCTTCCTTGTACTTATTCCCAGTTGCATACATCTGCTTTTATGTATAAATTTCAAGCATACTGATATAAGGATTTTGAACCAGCTCTTGGCATGAAAAGACCTTGTTTCCCGAATATACAGAAATAGCACAGATAAAAAGCTCAGATGTAGGTTTCTATTGAGTGGACACCTACACTTGCTTAGTTGAATTTCATTCTAAATATGAATTGAAAAAAATATATGTATCTGCTTGTTTTACTGAAATAGCTTTACATAGGTCCAGAAATAGTATAGAGCAATGACAATGATGAACAAACAAGTCTTAATTAAATGCCAAACTTAGTAAGGAAAAGTGAGAATGAGGACTAAAAGGCTATTATTAGAAAAAAAAATAAATTGTTCATTATACTAATTAATACCTGAATCTAAAATCTTCTCGCATATGAATATATATGAATAGCTCAGTTCATAGGTGAATGTTTATGTTTTGCTTTCCACTGTCATCTGTTAATTTAGAAAACCATAATTTCTAATTAATTTATTTCAAATAAAGAAGACTCAATTCTGAAGAATAAAAATGTATTTTTAGAGACTTCAAGAAACACAAAATGAAAACAAGTTCTCTGTACTGTTCTCTATAGCAATGTTCCCTTAAAATCATTAACAGATAAAACAGACTACAAAATAAAATGTAATGTTGACTCTTTACCCTATGAAAATGCCAGAAAGTAAAATATATGACAAAATATTGTTTATTTCATATTTTCCATCTGTTTATTATGAAGAAAATAGATATTTCATTTTTCTGTTGAGAACACTTGGGGAGGGGTGTTCAGTATTTATGAATCAGTTTTTGATATCTGGGCTCCAGCTGTTACGTTTTTATTATTTATCTATACTAGGCCTCATTATATACAGGGTAGTTTCCAAGCACCCTTGAAATACTGCTGCTGCTCTAAGAAGTTCACAGTTGACCAGGTTTTGTTCTCAGACTCTGTGTTCCAAAATTTGATAAACATTTAATTTGCTATGCACCTTTCCTTGCTTAAAGGAAATTTTATTTAAGCCATTTACTGGGCACTGGAGTTTTACTAAAACTGCTGAAAGATTCTGTGACTAATTTTTGCTTTGGGTCGACAGTTTATCTGGGGACTTCTCTCAGAGTGCTGGTTTGCTGGCTCATTTCCATGTGCAGTTGTGGTCATGATTAACTCAGCTGCTGCCCTGAGAATATTCAAAAGTAATTATTTCATATGCTTTTATGGACATGACCTTACTCAGCAGAATAGATAAAGCCGTGAGTTAAGTAACATCCCCCTCCCTACCATTCTGAAGAATTTGGATTAGGACTTGCTTCCTTTATATCAAATCTTTGAGTGTTCATATGAGTTTTTCAGGATGTGAGAGTAATTCTTTTGGGACCAATCACAGTTGACAGTCATGGCACTAACTGAAGACTAGCTGTATGTACAAGTGTGCATATATTGAAGCCTAGACATGCTGGGAGACAGTGAAGTATTTAGACCTTCTCGTAGGGTTACAGAATGCATGAGCTATGAGAATTTGCATATGTTAAACTGAGACATTTGACAGTGATCTTTCTCTTACAGCTCTTCAGTAAATTCAAGGCAGGATGCAGTATAGCAATATGTTAATTTTTTAACATTTCACAGAAATGATTCACAGCTTTTTAAAAAAAAATATATATTTTTTTTAATTTATTTTTGTAGTCCATGGTTGGCAGTGGAAGCTGGCAAAGAGTCAATGCACAAGTTGCTGTAAAATCTCCTCGCTATGCAGTGTTTGACCTTGCAGAAGGGAAATCGTATGTTTTCCGAGTCTTGTCAGCAAACAAGCATGGCATCAGTGATCCATCTGAAATCACAGAACCTATTGAACCAAAAGATACTGTTGGTAAGGCATTAATTGTAAGACATTGATATTAAATATGACTGTTATTTTACAAAATGGAAATAGACAGCTCTCAGTACAGACTAGCGTAATTACAATAGCAATCAAATCAGTTTGCTTTTAATACTGTGAAGGATTTAAAAAAGACCAAGATGCAAAATTTCAGGCAAATGCCATAATTTTTCTAATGATCAGAAGCCTCCTTGTTGAGACCAATAGTTGTTAAAAAGTTAAAGTAATTTTAGTAATTCATTCTTTAGAATTCTCTATTAATGTGACTCGTTAAAAAATAGTATAATATGGGTTAATCATTAACATAGATAATTATATTGTCTGGCTCAGGTAATTATATACTACCTAATTTCCTACAGTTTCAGCTATATAAGGTAGCTTTTTGTTTCTTTCTTAGTATTTTAAGTTGCAAATTACTACTGGTACAGAATTCCTGTGGCATGCAGATGAGTAGGTTTCAGGGATAGGGGAAGATACATGTACATATTCAGTGGTAACTTCCCAAAGGAAAATGAATTGTTTATCGCTTAAAGAAAACAAAATGAAACTGAAGGGCCACATTCAAAAACACAACTGAAAATTTAGGGAGTGGTTTTTCATCTTGTTGCTCAAATGTTTGGTTTGCTCTTGCAGTTTTGCAGAGGTCAAATATAACAGCCCTATCACCTTAAGAGCACATATCTTACTAGTACAATTGCTAGAAATATAAGAAATAGAGTATCTGATATAACAGAGTTCACTAAATGTTGATAGATATAACCTTCTTAAAGTTTACTATAATTAAAAAAATATGTAATCCATCACCTTTGCTTGATCCCTAACTA
Organism: Actenoides lindsayi; assembly: GCA_025331215.1. Lineage (NCBI taxonomy): Eukaryota > Metazoa > Chordata > Aves > Coraciiformes > Alcedinidae > Actenoides > Actenoides lindsayi. Next base: position 93,817 of record WTSP01013831.1, on the reverse strand, counting down.
TACAAGATGAAATAAAACCATGTTATGCTTTTATGTATTCTTGATCTGATGTCTCATTAACGCATATAAATTATTTAAACCATTCAACATTCCCCAAGGCAGGGAAGAAAAATACTGTATTTATTTCATTTAGTACAGAAAATAGGCTATCTCTCAGGTGTTAGCAAGACATTCTGAATAAATCATAACTATAGATGAAAGCAGAAAGCAGATGTTAAAGAAAAACTGCAAGAGTATTTCCAGAGATGGGAGTTTACTACTTGAGCTAAAATGCATCAAACACACATGGCTCCTTTTAGTTGCCTATACATAGCTACATTTGACATTCCTGAGAGTAGCTGAGACAACTTCATGCAGCTGGCAATCATTACACAGGAATTACGGGTAGCTTTCTCTCTTGAGTAGAAACTAGAGGATGGATGGATTATCCTAGGCCATCCAAAATGACAATGTTAAGCAATTGAATTGAGTGGTAAAATAATATTCAGTCTGAGATTAACAGTGACATTTAGATGTTTCCATGTAGGCATCTAAAGGTGCTCTAGATGTCTCTTCTCTTACTGCGGCAATTGGAGACTGGATGATGAGTTGGCTGATGTTGCCATAAGTTGCCCCATGTCATACAGCTATGGAGTGACTACACTGGGATGAGATATGAGTCATTTTCAAGACTGTACCATCTGTTGATCAGAGGCTCAGTGTAAACGGCCAAACAAATATATAATACCTTTTTGCATGCTTTCAGTTTGCTATTTCAGATGGGTGTACGTATTTGGTATCTCCTGAGCCATATCTGGCAGCTCCATGAAGAAGTCTCACATGCTCTAAAATGGCTCTAAATGAATTTAAGTAACTGGATTAAGCCTTAGCTCTTTGACTGTATAGCAGTTTAGAACATGCGCTTGTAGACACATATAAAATCCTTAGTGTAGGTACCTTTATCTCAGATCGAACCCAGTTGATCTTAGAGACTTACTACATAAAGTAAAACAGTGTGTAAATACTATTTTTTATTCTGTGATTAAAAGACTAAATGTAAAAAAAATGCTGCCTTTCTTTTGTTTTGTGGTGTTTGTAATTCTCCAGAATATATCAGAGGAAATTAAACCACCTTCAGTAGGCAAATGCTGGATGTCTCTCAATCTATCATGAAAGGCTGAGACGTTGCCTTAGTTCCTTACATTATGAAAGCTCAGATATTTTATAGTGTATAGACTGTGTGTTGGTTATGAAGATTTTTCTTTCCATTTAGGTCTCACTGTTTCTGGATCTATTTATGCACACTCAGGGTGTTTAGATCAATATAAATCAAGAGTGAACTTTCATTATATGTGAACTGTGTGCTATGCTACATGGGGAGAACTCCAGCCAACAGATTGAAAAAAAGTTTATTCATTCCTGCTTTTTGCTGCTGAGGCTGATCCTTGAGTATTGGTTCCAGTTCTGGCTCCTTTAGTCTAGAGGGGTGCAAATAGAGGCACTGGAGAGTAATCAGGATGGCCAGGAGCCTAGAGATTGTGACCTGTGAAGAGAGGTAGAGGTAGGTAGGCTTATTTAGTTTGGTGACTTACAAAGATGATGATGCTGTGACAGAGAATTTTAAAAAAAAAAAAAAGAGGCCACAACCACGTCATAGCTTAGTAATTTCAAGTTGGACATACTCTTTTAGTGAAAAAGGTGCAAGAGTGAAATGTTGAAATAAGTTGTGAAATCTCCACTGTCAGATGTTTTCAAGACTCAGACAAACCCGTGACTGACAATCAGTTTAGTGTTGGTGATAATCCCACTCTCAGTGATAGGTTGGACTAGATGATCCCCAGAGAGCCCTTCCAACTAATGTTCATATGCTTCTGTAAAATCCATCTACCTACATTTAGCGAAACACTTAGCACATAAACATATGCTTAAAGTTGTCCTGAAAAGATACTTTTTCTGAATTGGAATTGTCATTAGTTAACTGTAAGGCAGTATTTCTTAATACTCATGACATCATACCTCTACAGGTTATGTGCATTTCTTACTGATGCAGTAGTCTACAGGTACGTAAGCTATACATAAACTTCCTATTTGAGAGAGAACCTTTGACACACAACTTTAAAGAGAGAACATTATTTGCATATCTTTATGCCTTTATCCACACCAATATTTGGAAATATATTCTTCTATAACTCACTCCTGAGAAAACCTATATAAAATCAGATGGGCAGGAGCCTCATAGCTTACAGTAAGTTTACTCTAAGTGAACTAAGAGAAAAATAAATATTTTTATACACACATATATAGAAGAATCTAGATTGAAGTAGAAAAAATATACTAAAATATATAACATATATTAATATTAGCATTATAGAAGTCACAGCTGTAGTGATTAAATATGAGAAAATTATACAGTGTTGCATCTACCTTGGCTTACTTTTATTTTTATGTATTTCATAACAGTATATGTTTTCTCTCTTTTTCTTAGTTGTCCCATCTGCACCTGGTCGGGTAGTGGCCACAAGGAATACAAAAACATCTGTTGTAGTTCAATGGGATAAACCAAAACATGAAGAGGATCTATATGGTTACTACATTGACTATTCTGTGGTGGGATCAAATCACTGGGAAGCTAGTAACCATAAACCTATTATGTATAACAGGTATTGACAATACTTCTGTATTTTGGGTAATTTGAAAACTGTGATAGTTTTAAGCCAATTTATGTGCTAAGTAATGTTGTTATCATGGAGGGATGTTGAATGGATGTGAAGAAAAACAGTTTGCAGACTCTCAGAGCTAAGCTTTTCAGACTGCAGGGTGGATTTTCTCTCCCTCCCCCCAGCCCCCCTTTGTTTTTTTCTCCAAAGAGAAGCATCTTTTGTCTATTCCATGTCTTTGAGTTGTAAAGGTAGGTTCTAGAAACACGATTAATAGAATTCTTCTGGTTGGAAGAGACCTTCAAGATCATCAAGTCCAACCATTAACCCATCACTGTCAGGTCACTACTAAACCATGTCCCTAAGTGCCACATCTACACATCTTTTAAATACCTCCAGGGATGGTGACTCCTCCACTTCCCTTGGCAGACTGTTCCAGTTCTTCACAACCCTTTCTGTGAAGAAATTTTTCCTAATATCCAACCTAAACCTCCTCTGGCACAATTTGAGGCCATTTCCTTTTGTCCTGTTACTTGTTACCTGGGAGAACAGACTGATCAACACCTCACTGCAACCTCCTTTTAGGTAGTTGTAGAGAGGGATAAGGTCTCCCCTCAGCCTCCTTTTCTCCAGGCTAAGCAACCCCCGTTTCTTCAGTTGCTCCTCATAAGACTTGTTCTCTAGACCCTTCACCAGCTTCATTGTCCTCCTTTGGACATGCTCCAGCACCTCAATGTCCTTCTTGGACTGAGGGGCCCAAAAGGGAACAAAGTATTTGAGGTGCAGTCTCACCTGTGTTGGATACAGGAGGACAATCACTTCCCTAGTCCTGCTGGCCACACTATTTCTAATACAAGCCAAGGTGCTGTTGGCCTTCTTGACCATCTGGGCACACTGCTGGCTCATATTCAGCTGGCTGTTGACTAGAACCCCCCGGTCCTTTTCCACTGGGCAGCTTTCCAGCTACTCTTCCCCAAGCCTGTAGCATTGCATGGGATTGTTGTGACCCAAGAGCAGGACCCAGCACTTGGCCTTGTTAAACCTTGTAGAAAAATTGACCTCAGACCATTGATCCAGCCTTTCCAGATGTCTCTGTAGAGCCTCCCTAATTTCAAGCAGATCAACACACCCACCTTAAAGTCAGATTTATATTATGGGGTAAATAGTCCTATGCAGGTAAGGAGGAGTATGAGAAGGAGGGAGACCTAAGAAGTTTTCCCATAGTCCATGGACATCAGAGCAAAAGGGCAGGTCATGTCTGCTCTAAGCACAGTGGGGAAAGTTGTTCAACTACTGACACTATTTTGCGGGAAGTCCAAGTGTCCCATCCCACAGACATCAGGGTTCCCTGCCGTGCTACATCTGTGGGAAAGAGTAGCTCCTGTTTCTAGTTTACTTGTCAGGATGCTAGCCCCATCTGTATTTCTGATGATTTCTTACACCTCCTGAAAATACCAAGCTTCATTATGTGGTTCTTCAATTTCCTATGTGACAATCATGCTTACTTTTATTGGAATCAATCACTAAATGCAATGTTTAGATGTGTAATTTATTTTTTCTTAGGAACATATAACAAGCACATTGTTTAATGTATTTTGTCAGTTATTAATTAATTTTGAGTCACTTTGTATTCTGGTGAATCCTTTGATCAAGTAGTCAGGGAATATGATCAAAGAAATGTAGAAAATAGTTCTTGGTCAAAGGGATCGTAACAGCACAAAAATAAGAAGAAAATTCTTCATTTGTTCATATGTGAACACATCCTACAATAGGATAATTCTGATTTTTCTGTCTGCTGTAGTAATTACCTAGAACCTCAGATCAAAACTGAAAGCTATTTTTGATAGTGACTATGAAAATACCGTGAAAAAATATAGTCCCTTCCCAGAATAGGTTAGAATTTAGCAAGCCAAAGTTCCGAGGGAATATATAATAGTTTATGTGGCTCTGCTCGGTAGATTAACACCACCAGTTTAATGAGTACTGTGACTTTTGTTTCAGTGTCCCACCCAATTTTATTGTACTACATCATGTTGCTGTATGATGGTTTCCTTCTTGGAAATACTTTTCTTTCTGAAGCACTTGTGAAGTTGAGGTTTTTGATTGTTGCCAGGATTTCATGGTACAGCACAGAATGGTTCCTATAAAATATCGATTAATAAATGATGTTATTTTTTTTTAACCCAGGTTTGTTGTTCATGGTTTGGAAACTGGAGAGCAGTACATCTTCCGTGTGAAAGCTGTGAATGCTGTAGGATTCAGTGAAAACTCACAGGAGTCAGAGGCTATAACAGTACAGGCAGCCCTTAGTAAGTATGATTTTCTGTGGCTCTGATTCTTGTTCTTGAATGAGTTACATATTTTCAACAGTCGACCCCTTTGGTCGTGTTTACTGTACACTTGGAACACATCTCTTTGGTGCCATTCATGCTCTGGCATGTGGCTGTTCTGGAGAAAAACCTTGTTTTAAAAAAAAAAAAGAATTAATAATGTTTGTTAGAAATACTAGGTCAGATTCACTATAATGACTAGGTTGTTTTCTGTTCTCCAGGTGTAACAAAGAAACTGTGAATCTTAATTAAGTTAGAGAAGTAGCTTCTGGGTGATTTGGAGTGGTGCAAATCAGTTTAGAACAGAATCTGCTCCATTTAGAAGAGTTGCAGGAAACTTTATTACTGTATGTCTGAACCTAACAGAAATTTCCCTTTGGCTACTCCAGGCTGGAGTACAATCTACTTCCTCTTGTACCATGTAGACAAAATTTCAGTGTAAGAACAATCTGTTGTGCAACCTTCAGTAGGAATGATACACACTGGATGAAAATCTAGATAATTATTTAGAACATAAAGTACACAGATCTAGGCTACTGTGGTCCCTTTTTCATTTCTGCACAATTTCAATTTCTTACTGAAAAATTTAAAGTAGAACACATTTTCCCTACCTGAATGGCCTCTACCTTTTGGAGAAGATCAATAGGTATACCTGTGAGAAATAATCCCCTGAAAGTTCTATAATTTAGAATGGCAATTAGAAGATAGATTTGAATGAGATGTTACTGACAAACTTACTCTATTTGATTATTTTAGGACGAAGTGTGTCTCATATGGGTAGGTAGTGCACGGACACTTGTGCATCTATCACTCCTATGTTGTAAAAGCACTTGCACCTTTTATTTTGTCACTCTGCATTTTGAAGATGAGGGTTGCATGGGGTGTGTCACCAAACACAGAGCACATGGATCTCACACTTAACAGGATGTAGATGGCTTTTATCCATTTCAGTAGCCTTCACAGGAATTTAGAGGACTATTTATAGGTGACTTAGATTAACATGGACAGAATCTTTCTGTAGTATTATTTTAAGGGCATTTATAGGAGTTTGCTACAGTCATTCTTATTGACCAAGAAGTATGGCCTCTGATTATAACACCACATTTGAAAAAAAAAAAAAAAAGTAGAACAAAAGGCCAGTTCTGCTGATTACTATCTGTTTTCATGGTGATCACTAGTACAACTTAAAGATCAGAAGATCAGGGACTGTATTAACGGCCTCTGGTAACATATTCTTTTCTGAGTGAGATGGCATATTCTTTCAAGTTATCCTGGCAATTCAAGTGAAATTACCAGAAGAGCTTTACGGGCAGGAGCTTAGCCTGTACTGGATACAGCAGAACAGAGTCAAGAAAGGGGTATCTTTGGGCAAACTTTCATGCATGGATGGCAAATACAAACCAGTGCTTTCCAGAAGCATTGTTTGCTAGTAGTAGGCATGTAAAAAGCTCAGGAAAATAGTTTTCTTCATCTCTAGGAATATGCCTGGATCACATTTCTGCTTCTACTACAGATAATAATAATACAATCATGCAGATAAACTCAAGAAGGAAGTGTCTTTTTTTTCCATCAACATAGGTTAAGCTAGTGGAAGTCTAATTATTTTCTTCTCCTTATAGGGCAGAAAGCACTCTCAGTATGAAGCAGGCATATAATATATGGATAACACCTGAAAACCATGAGGGCCATAGGTCAGATATTCATATCATCAGATAGTCAGACTTCATTTTGTTCAAGTACATAGCCTTTTTTGTTTCTTAATGAGTGATTCTTACTGTATTCCAGAAGTACTTGAGCAGTTTGTTTCTTAACAGGAAAAGATCTGATCCATTTCAATTTTCTAGCATAATACTTGGTCTGGAGATGCTTTTGCTGGCATTACCTTTTCCATACCAGAGACCATCTATTCCTTCTTGCTAACTCCTGAGAAGGCAGGACTTTAGGCAAATGTTTCAGAAGCTTTCACATTTATATTTGGAAATAAAATGAATGCTCATTAGAAGCTTTACAACTACTTTGTCACTACTGTGCAACTGATAGCTGTACCCTGCAGAAGACAAAAGCAATAAAAAAATGCTAAACAGCTTCTACTCTGGCAGGGTTTAGACTCTGTACTAACTTTCAGGATGCTTAATTTCCTTATAGCTTGCCCATCATATCCTCATGGTATCACACTTCTGAACTGTGATGGTCATTCGATGACCCTTGGCTGGAAAGCACCAAAGTACAGTGGAGGTTCACCAATCCTTGGTTATTATATGGATAAACGTGAAGCTAACCATCAAAACTGGCATGAAGTCAATTCTTCTCTCATTACCCAGACAATTTATACGGTTGGTACTTTTTAATCATTATCTTTCTGGAATTGATTTGTACTATTTCTTTGCTTTTGGCAGAACTCTACTTTTTTGCAGAGAAATTCTTTAAAGAATTTTAAAATTCTTCATTCTCTAAAGCTGAACAAAAATAGGTTCTTCCATTGTGTATTTTGGAGTGCAACAAGCTTAAAATTGGGGGGTAAAGAATCAGCACCATCCGCTGCTCTGAAATTCTAAAAACAATAAGACCATTCAGATGAGGAAATTTTTGAGGAAAATGGTGTGAAGCACATTTTTCACAAAGAACACCATGAGCTATAAAATGCTTCATAAACTAAGTTCATTAATGAGCACTATATGTATTACCACTCTAATAACATGCAGAGAAGAGATGGCAGCATTTAACAGAGCAGATGACTGTGCTGTCTGTAGAACTGGAGACTTGTAAATTAAATGGAGATGGGCTGAGAACAAATGTAGCTGTCCCTCAGATACATTCAGCTGGAAAGGGAAGTATATTAATAAACCTAGCATTATGCCTCATTGCCTTCTTTCCAAAGTACCAGGGTGATGATTTTAGTTTCAAAATAAATTACTTCTCGTTGCGCTTACAATGTATTCGATGTTTCTTAAAAGAGGAAAATTTTGATGTGAACTTCCATGAGGGAAAGTTATGAAGGTAGATTATAGCAAGTAATTAATCAATCTGATGTTTGTTAAAAAAAAGTTAAACAATCAGATTTTATTCCCAAATATTTAAAATTATTTCCTCAAGTCGGCAACTTTCCTATAAACCTCAAAGCAGAAGTAAGTCTAACAGGTATTTGACACTAAAGTAGAAAATAATGCTACAGATGAGCTCAGGAAGAATGTTTCATGCAGCCAGTAATACTCAGCTGTGAATGAGTTTATAACTAGCATCTCTGACATAGCAGATGGAGCATGGAAGTTGAGAAATAAAAAAAGGTGAGTAGGATAGGCATGAAAAGGCAATACTTTTCAAATATTTTAATTTTTAATACATTTGTAAACAAATATGTAAATTAAGGTAAACCATTCAGAGATTAATTAATTGGATATTTGAGTCTCAGTCCTGCCAATAACTGTATTTGTGCCTGAAGGTGCCTCTTCATACATTAGTTTGAATGACTGGAATCTGAAATACCGATGGGAAATAAAAGCAAGACAGCTTTTAGTAGCATAGAATACTTTATGACATACTGTAAGTAGAGAAGGCCCTGAGATATACAGTACAGCACTGGGAGATCACTAAAGGTTTAAACCTCTCTGATTAAATAATCCTATAGGTACCCCACAAATATTCTTTCCCTTAATAACATGGGATTTCAAAAACACTTTTACAGGCTGAACAGTTAGCCTCTCTTGTGAATCACACTATATAGCTTTCCATCTCCAGGAAACTCTATCTAAATTGTATTAGTGCCTGGATTTTCCTAGCTTATGTTGTTCGCTTTGGTCTGGTATTTGAAGCTACCCTATCATATGTTTGTTACCAGTAAAAAAAAATCACTCAAAAATCCTTTTTTATCTGACATTTTTCCCAGACAATATATAGTCTACTAATTCATGAAAATCTAAAACTGTTCAGTTTCTCCCCTAGAATTATTACCCTCAACTGCCCTTTCTCTTGAGATGTATGATTAAATTTGACTTTGGGAAAATTATGCAGAAAACTGAGGTGTAGAAGGCTTATTTATTGTATTTAGGTGGTCTGGAAAAGGAAGGATAGAAGAAAGCTGCCTCCCTGAGGCACTCAGGGTGTCAAGAAGCTCATGTCTTATAGCTTGTCTACCTTGACCTCAAAATCTGAGATGGTGATGTGATGATGGACTCATTAGATAAGTCAGGGTTCATTTATCTGGAACACTCACCCATAACTGTCTGCTAGTGGTCATTCACTAACTGGGCTCCCTGGACTTTTGCTTTAACCTTGTAAAGCCTCTCATGCCAATATATTGAGTGTTGTTATTCCTAGGATGATGTGGCTGAAACGTGGAAGTACAATGCAGATCTCTGAAGTGTGTTTAGTTTAAGAGTAAAATCTTCAGATTAGATCCAGTACTCACAGCAGTAAGGCCTGATAATTAATTAGCCAATGCTTATTTTTAAGTATTTAATTTATTAAAATAATATAAATTATGGCTTTTGATATATTCAATTGTTTTCTCAAAAAAGGTAGAGGATTTGACAGAAGATGCCTTCTATGAATTCAAAGTTGCTGCTGCAAATCTGGTTGGAATAGGTCAGCCTTCAGATCCCAGTGAGCATTTTAAGTGTAAAGCTTGGACCATGCCAGAGCCTGGTAAGTCCATTAGTTTCTCATTAATTTCAATTCAATACAGACCACTTAAAACACAGTTAGTGTGATATTCCAGGAAACTCTGCTGGATGTCGTTGGTTAACTTCTGCCGTACTACTTGTTGAGATTGCCATTGCTTCTGAGATCTCCTGTTAAAAGCCACCTTCACATCGCCACTGATGCCATTGAATGTCCTGGGAAGTGAGTCTCCTTTGCTTAGCCTGCTGAGTGTCCCATTCTTTCACCGCCCGCATCAGCTCAGTGCAGAAAGTCTTCAGCCTTTAGTCTATGTTTTTACTTCTATCACCTTTACAGCCTCAGCCCTACAAGCTCCATTTCACACTCACCACCTGTACAAAATACAGGCATCTTTGCACCATAATTGCAGTCTGTTAAGAGTACTCCTGGAGTTTCAGATTCCAAAACTGTATTTTCTTTCATCATAAACAAGACACAATAGGAGCCTGTTTCTTAACATAGAGGCAAGCAACACAGTGTAGCTCACACTTTACAGCTAATGTCTCCCAGTTTCAACTAGTGTGCCCTTATTCATGTGTTTCCCCTAGGCTGTGCCTAGGTATTACCTGAGAGATTATTATTATCCAGGTGTTAGAACAAATATGCTAACAAACATGAATGACTGCATGCTAGTAGTCAAACTTGTGTTTAGATTATCTATAGATGTAGCTGAAGACTGTCAATTGCAATGCTAGATATGTAGAAAATGTTAAATGTTAATAAGTATTGTGATTTCAGGACCCCCAGCAAATTAAATTCAACCTTAGTCTACCTCATGTAAGCATATGAATTTATGCCCAAATGTTAGACATCTAGGGAATTGGGTCCCCTCAGTAATACTCGAGTTATGTAAATAAGTTGTGAAAGGGTTTCAGAAGACCTGTTCTGAATATGTTACAGTACCCTTGCTCATATTGAGGAACAATTTTGCTGAAGCTATTTCTAATGACTGGTACTGATTTGCCTAAACAAAGCATGTCACAGTCCAGCCCATAATGAAAACACAGACACCTACCTACCACTTTAATAAATTTCTACCCTCATTTCCAAAAAATGCTGTAAAATAATGCTGTGTTGTTAAATAGGATTCTATTTATGACATTTAGCCTTGGTGTGCAATTAAAGACCCATTCTAATACTTGTTTATGTCATCAGAAGCTGTCTCACACTTACACACATCTGTTTCATGAATGTTCATGCAATTATTTTCTCAGTGAAAAAAAAAAATTACAGGCTCTAAATCTGGTTTTGAAAACTATCAGAATTTTCAGTGATTTCAAAAAGGCATAATTAGCATAAGGCAGCAGAAAAATTTCAGGTTTCTTTTCTGTGCTATATTGAAAATAATTTTTGCTTGGAACAAGAAAAAAACTCAGTAAGGTCATGGAATCATTTACTAGGAACGACTCTCAAATGTCATCTAATTCAATGCTTGCTCACATGCAGGATCAGTTTACCTATTTCACTGACAGAGGCATGTCTAATCTATCCTTAAAACTTCTACCCATGAAAATGTCCAGGTTCTTTGGATAGAATCTATTACTGATCTTGCTACGCTTACAGTTTAAAAGTTTTTCCAATACTTCTGAATCATTCTTCCTGTAATTTAAACCTATTTGCTTCTTGTCCACAAAGGACAATAAGAAAAGCTTATTGTTTTCCTCTCTCCAATGTCATTTCTATTTGTTTGAAGATTTTATCAGACCTCTAGCTTTCCTCTAAATGGAATCTGGTTCATGCAACCTTCCCCTTATATTGTGTACTCCCTATTTCTAAATAAACATACTGTTCTTTGAACTTTTTCTAGTTGGTTCATATTTTTCTTGACTTGCAGTGCACAAACTATACACATTATTTCAAATAAAGGTTTTTCAATGCTAAGCAAAGAAATGGTAACTTCACACCTCCTACAATTATTACAAATCCCCTCCTATTTGTCTTTTTAAAAAAGCATTACACTGTTAAGGTAAAATCCAAGTTTACTTCTCTTTAATGTCCACATTCTTTTCTGCAAAACTGCTTGTCAGAGAGCTGTTCTCCACAGTTTTGATCTAAATTCTTTGGAGTTCATAAATCTTACCTTCTGGATTTAATGACATGGCAAAACTGTCAATAACAGAATGTTTAATCACCTGACCTTAACTCCATTTGTGTTAGTTAGCTTTTCTTATAATCTTGTCATATTTATTATAATTCTGTGATTTATAATCTACAGTGTTTTCAAAATGTTAGTGAAATTGCCTAGTATGTAAACAAGTGAAAATTATAATTAATTTTAAATTATATATAAAGAAATAAAATAAAAGGCATTTTCAGGAAATAAAGAGAGTGAAATTTCCATTTTCATAATGAACAACTTGACCTTTCTACTCCTTGGCTGATTATGTTGTTCTCATTATGAAACTAGTCGAACAGAGAGTATTGCATTCTTCTTGCTAAGAAAAAAATATCACAACCAACTTCCTCACCCCCCAAGCCTCCCTCTGCCCAGATCACCAAACCTTTCACACTCCTTTTCTAAAGAAGTTTTTAAACAATGGCTTAGCAATAATGAAAAGAAATAATTGAAATTTAAGACTGGGAGAAATAGGCTGACTGTCTTCTCTGACTTACTAATGATACTGAAGACTAATGTAATGTGACTGCAGTATACTCCCAGTGTCAATGAAATATTCTCCCACCTTTTGATATGGAAGGAAGGTTTCCTTAGAAAGGCCAAAACCTTTGCAGGATTTCCAGCATGAGTGATGGATTCTTTGCCCAGAGCCCATAATTATTTCATTCTTCTGCAGAACTCTAGTCTTGGGTATATTTGTGAGTCTGTGAGTTAGGAATGATAGCTAATGAATTATTTTACATTACTTTAAAAAAAATTAACTGTCTGTGGTCTCAGAATAGGACATACTTCATCACATTTTTTCTTCTACTGTTTAGATTTCTAGCAGGTGCATCTGCCAGTTGAATTTTAATTATCTGTGGATATATAGGTATTTAGGTTGGGATTTTTAAGGATCCCTAAGAGAAAGCTCTAGGCTCCTTGAAAATTGCCATCTTTCCATAAGAGATCTAGTACTTATCCTCATAAGGTCTGCTACATATACTTCCATGTTTCTTTTCTGAAATGTGCTTATCCACTACAGAGAAACACTTTTCTACTTGGTTTTGGTTGGTTGGGTTTTTTCTTTATATATTTGCTGAAAATCATCCTTTATAAACTTAATTTTCATTCATCACTGGTTCACATCATGTAAGCTGGAACAGCAATCAGGTTTATTTGTAAGTTCTTTCTACTCTTCTTTATTTTAAATGGTAAGATGTGTGGTAGGGAAAATTAGTATCTTGAATTAGGCCAAACTAACAACACTGAGAAAATGTCTTAATCTCAGGTACTTTCAGGTTTCCTTACTCTAAAGATAAAGCACAAGAAGCAAGATTCCAGCTGCATAATGTGGCTGAATATCAGTATTCCACCACAGGTGTTTTCACCATGGTAGGAAGCTGATACGATTGTGCCTTTATGGTCTACTGGTATAAATAAATATTTAGAGTATAATAAAAAAAAAAATGCTACAAGTTAAACTGAACGGTACTAGGACAGTTAAGTGAAGAAGAAGGAAAATATAGTAAGAAGAACATAACCTGATAGCTGCAGGGGTAAGAACACCCATTTATTCAATAGAGCATCACGATGTTTTTGGTATACATAGTTCTCCTAACAGATATCCTCTTGAGAAGTTAATCTTGGCTATCCTTATTCACCCCACAAAGAAAAATTACTCTGAAAGGGAATGAAAAGCCTGATCCAAAGTCCACTGGTGCCAGTGGGTTTTGGATAACTCTGAAGGATCATGGTTCAAGCACATCAACAAAAAATAATAATCCTGATTCTAAATTATGAACCTGAGTCAGGCTTGGTGAAGCAACTTTGATGTGAGACTGGTGAATTAAGTAACAGAAAAGAGAACTGTCACTTTCTGGAAAATGTTAAACTGCATGAATTTTCCACATGAATAACTTTCCCTTAAAATGGAGTTACTGAGATCTAGCTGAGGATGTATGCTCCAGAATACTAATGTCACTCACTGCACAAAGCAGGTATTGCTGTAGACAGCCATGAGGGCAAAATGACCTAAATACCACATATACCAGGTTTATTGTAAAGGATGAGATTTTTGAAAATAAAATTGAACTGGTGCATTTCAGCCTCTACAGGGACAGTTTACAAAGCTTTGTTATATTGAATTGAATTCTAATATTTGAAATATTTTAGGTCCTGCCTATGGTCTCATGATTTGTGAAGTTAGAAATACATCCCTGGTTCTTCTGTGGAAAGCTCCTGTGTATGAAGGCAAAAGCCCTATTACAGGGTATTTAGTGGACTATAAAGAAGTTGACACAGAAGACTGGATCACTGCTAATGAAAAACCTACATCAAAGCGTTATTTTAAGGTAATATTTTCATTAGTTAGTTTGAATCCAAACCTGAGTTCTGAAAACAACTAAGTGCAACAAAGATGTGTATTTGAACTTCGGCTTCTGCTAATATCTTTGTGTAAGTAAACAGAAGAGTTTGGATTGTTTTTTAAATTGGCTTGGCTCTTTATCTTGTTCAAGGTCACTGATTTACATGAAGGTCATACCTACGTTTTCAAAGTTCGTGCAGTGAACGATGCTGGGGTAGGCAAGTCATCTGAGATATCTGAACCAGTGCTTGTCGAGGCACGACCAGGTAATGAACTGTTTTATCTTCTCTGCTTCTAAACTGTTGAAATAATTAGAAATTAGTTTAATCGATTTGATTTGATATTGCAGAACAGATAAGTATTTCAAGATTTAGGAAGCTCTTAGCCTCAAAACTTAAAGAAAATCATGTGGTTACAGAGGTACTTCCAAGACTTTTTGCTTTACTTACTGCAGAAAATATTTTATAAGTTACTTTATTCTCATAAACAAAGCTGCTACTTTCTGTGAAAGAAAAGAATTATTAAAACACATTTATTAAATCTTCAAGAATGATAATAATTTACTTAAATAATTTACTTAAATTCATACCTAATCACATTCAGTTTAATTTTATAGAGTTGCTTCTCAGTAAGCATTTATTATTGTTAATATTGTTTTTTTCTCTTTTTTTTTTTTTTTTTATTTAGAGTAAGAATCTTGCTACTAGGTGATGCTGAGTCAGCATTGACTCTGGAACAGGTTGTTCAGGGTAGTTGTGAATGCTCCATCACTGGATGTGTTCAAGACCAGGTTGAATGGGACTTTGAGCAATCTGGTCTAGTGGGAAGTGTCCCTGCCCATGGAAGGAGGGTTGGAATTAGATGATCTTTAAGGTACCTTCCAACTCAAACCATTTTATGATACTATGATATGGCATAAATATGGTTCAAGATGTGCAAGTAAGATCAGTAACCATTAGTGAAGATGGACAATTTTTCCATAGGCCTTAGTAATTTCTGGATGGCAGCTTGGAAGGAATATGCAGCCTTCACATTTGAATTGATTCCTATTTTGCAGGAACAAAAGAAATCTATTCAGGTGTGGATGATGAGGGCAATATTTACCTGGCTTTTGAGTGCAAAGAAGCTACAGATGCATCTCATTTTGCATGGGGTAAATCGTATGAGGACATTGAGGATTCTGATAAGTTTAAGATTGAAACAGAAGGAAATCAGTAAGTCATGCCAGTCTATCAAATTATTAGAAGTTTGTCATGTTAAAAGTTCCAATAACATGAGACACCTCCCCCTAATTATATCCTTCTTTGTTGCTGATTTTAGTTCTAAACTGTACTTCAAAAATCCTGATAAATCAGACTTGGGAACCTATTCTATCTCAGTCAGTGACACTGATGGGGTTTCATCCAGCTTCGTTATGGATGATGAAGGTAAGGTCCTGATGATCTCAAGTCTTTTCTCATTTTGTCACCTCATCTGCACTAAAAATTGTGCAAGAAAAAAAAAAGGAACCCCACAACTCACACATTCTTCTGTATGCATTAAGGAAAAAGAGAAAAACAAAATAAAACAAAACAGTCTTGATATGATTACTTATTTTTCTTATTATCATGGTAATAACTTAACTATATTTTCTTGGACTTAAAGAATAGAATTGCGCTCTTTATGTGAAGACTATAATGCTGTTTGCAAATACCTGTTACACTTTCAGTTGAATATCTGAAAATATTTCTTTTTCCACAGCTTTGTGAACCTCTTTCTCTAGTGTGTCACTTTTTCTGTCCTTTGACTTTATAGCCTTTCACATTGTATAATCATTGGTTCTTCAATTAAAATGGTATCTGTAAAGCTGTCATCGGATCTCTATTTACCGAGGAGACTAATACAGAGAGAGACCTTGAAGCTCTATATGTAGTTTCATATAGCTGAGATGAAGAGAATTAGTGATACAAATGTGAGAAAAATGATGTTGCTTTAATGAGATTTGAATACATTGGGTTAAATTATCCTGTGGCTTAAATTTAGATTGGTTTTGCTTTATTTCATTATAGCTATTTAGTTTCATTTGAGTTGCAATGAATTTACTTCAGACTGGTTTACTACTGAAGTGAAAGGCAAAGTGGAGGAATTTTGCTATTTTTAAATAGCACAAAAATTACTTTGGTTATTTCCCAGTCCACAGGCTGTAATTACTATGCCCATTTCCTTCAACATGAAAATCCCTCTACTTACCTTCTTTCTAAGTCATTTAAGAAGAGGAGATAAAGCTGAGTGTGAGTCTGATAGTAGGCAGGACTTTTGTAACAGTGTCAAATCTCTCATTCAAAGTAGGTATTGAGTAGAAATCCATGGGCAGCCACAAAAAATATGGTTCTCCAGGACACAGACCATTTATGTGGACTCTTAGTTATTACCAATATTGGTTTCTCCTAGGAAGCTAAACTTGTAATATTTTTAATTTTCCAATTAGTACTGTATGAAAAGACAGATATGTGTTTGATCATGAGAACTTCTCTTTGGCTTAGTTTTGAAGTATCACTCTGAACCTGTCTGTAGGTCTTGTTACCATCGGTCCTACCTTTTTTGTTTTAATAGAAGAATACTGAAGATTTTTCTTATCCCATGGTTAGCCCATGTCCTCCTGGGCACATCTGTAACTCAAAAATACACTTTTATTTTGCATCTTATCACTGAAAACTATCATTTAACCACCCACTTACTTCTTCAAATGCCATAAATCCTCCTTTAATTTTCTTACACCTTCAACCATGTCATAAATCCTTGTTAATTTCCTTTTGTCTTTACATCTCTAAATTTGGAATTGGCAGTAATATTCATCTTCCAAATCTTTATTAGTAATGAACATGATAAATAGAGCTAGTATTAAAATCTAACAAAGTGATTTCTAAACTCTATACAGCCTTCATGAGTATTTAGTGGATTAAGTAGACCTTTCTGTACCTTTTCCAGACTAACCTGCACTCAATCTTGTTTCCCGCCACAGTAAAACAACCTTTTCAAGTACAGCGTCAGAAGGGAAGTCAGCAGATAAAGGAACCTTATACATTACTAAGACACTATTGTATTTTTTTTTTAATCCCAGAGAGTTTAAAATAGGTTTTGTTCCTTGTTTAGATTATTTTGCATAAGAAAATATTCACAAAAATGCATGAAATAAGAACACTTACTAAATCCATGTATCAGAATTTTAAATTTCTTAAACCTTATTTTTAGGCATCGTTTTCTGAAGAAATTTGAGTATTCCACGTAGGTGATTATCTGCTGCTGATGATACGTACATAGCTTCTCTGACACTTGTTTCAGAATAAATTAAAATGTGTGTATTTATCTTAATTTCAGAGTTGGAACGATTGATGGCATTAAGCAATGAAATAAAGAATCCAAGTAAGTTGAGAATCTGAATCTTCTTGATACTTCTAGAAGAAATATAATTATATACTAATGACTGGAGTTCCAAAGAGGTTCTTCCTGAGACAACAGTAGCTTCATTTTTCATGGAACAACTTGCTTTCTTATGCTTTCATTCATTTAGAAGAATATTAGCTTGCATTGAATAAAATAACTATTACCTAGAAATCTTTTGAAGTTTAACTTTGACAATAAAATATGGGCTTCTACTAGTCAATTCCTTAAATGATGTGCAAATTATAAGCTATAAATTCTTTTCTCCTTTTGAGAAATTAATTTAAAAATGAGCCAAAGACTGCATTAGATGTCTCTTCTCTGCATAGAATTTATTCTATAACCAGCATTCCATAAATACTAGGGAGATACTAGTATTTTACTTCAATAGTCCTTTTTCTCACAGGAATTCATGCATTATTGACTTTCGATTGCATTACTTTCTGCAGCAATACCTCTGAAATCAGAACTAGCTTATGAGGTTCTTGAGAAAGGAGAAGTTCGTTTCTGGATTCAGGCTGAAAGCTTATCACCAGATTCTACCTTCAGATTTGTTATTAATGATAAAGAGGTTGAAAACAGTGATGTAAGTACATATGGAGTACTATATATATGCAATATTGTTTAATAAATATTTATGCATTAATAGGTATTCTATTTTTATAGTTACTTAAAACCCTGTTAATAAGGTCTAGTAATACCTGAAAAGAATGCCAATCTTTACCTTGAATCATTCTTTGCAGTGTAGAATTCTTGTTGCAAAGTGATCCTATTCATATATTAAAAAAAAAAAAAAAAAAAAAAAAGAGAGAGAGAGACAGAAAAGTAACCCTCAGAGTTCATATTGATTTTGGGTATCTAGATGACCAACAGCCAAAGAGAAATTAGACATAGACCAATATTAATCATGTCTGATTAAAATTAGTACAGAAATATTTTAGGAAAATAGCTCAAGACAAAAAAGCTGCTTCAAATACAGTTTTGGACTCCAAATCAGCAAAACACACTGTTCCCAGAAACCCTCAGGCTATTGATACTAGTTTTACATATAACTTTGGAAGTACTTGACAATGCAACAATGGCCATACATACAAAATTTCCAGATGTTGTTACTTTGGTTTAATTTAATTGATTTTTATTTTATTTTGGCCTAGACACTTAATGGATATTGAATGTCTGCATAGACATGAAAGAGGAGGCCAGAAGCTTCCTTCATTTTTATAGCTCTAAGAAGACTTTTCATAGAAAGGGACACAAAAAAGTGATCAGGCTGGGCTAAAAAGAAAGCAAGGTCATGCCTTTGCAACACTGGAGTAAGGTTCATCTACTGGCCATAAAGTACAGCACTGGAAATACCTCCTCCTATAAGAAATCCACCTCCAGTGCAGATGTTTGAAAGATTCAATTTATTCCTGAGGATGCCAAGACTGGTTTTGGTTGGAGAAGCTTATTGGCATTTTTATACCATCGAAAAGCAAAGAGCATTTACTTTAATTACATATTGACAAGTGGAAGAAAAAGTGTTTCTGGGTAAAACACTTCTCTATTTTTCTTCCTTTAAGAAGTAATAAACTGTAGCACTCAAAACCTGAATATTAGTGACTAGTATGTATTGAAATGACAATATTCTGTCTTGGCAATGTTAGTGGAACAGAACAAGCTATTTTTAGTTCACATATGTTTTGGAAGTGTTGACATCAGAGAGAGTCTTGAAGTGGAGCTGCATTATTTCACCTCTTTAATTAGTAACCCACAGGTGACATTTACGTTTGGAGACTGATGTTATTTTTGTGGAAAGTCACATAAAAGCCTAGTATTTATGGGGCTCATAAAATCATTGAACTTCATCTTGCTGCATAATGGCAATAGTTAGAAGCCTAATTACACTCTAAAATCTGCCTGGAGACTGGGCTACAGTCACTGAACATGTTCAATAGACCGTTATGCTGGTGAATTGTAGTCTGATTCTTGACATTGGCTAAAGTGATAAATTTTTCCTTCTAAGTCCTAACAGGGAATAGTTTCAGTAAGATTTCAAAATAATCTGAGAATGAAATGAACTGGGCCTCATTTAATCAGCTGCCAGTTAAATACTTTAATATTTTTTTCCTATGCCTAAAAGAAAGAATTGAAAAAAAAAAAAATATCTCTAAGTGTGATAAAGGATCAGATTAAAACATACCTCTTGCTCTTCTTTTTCTGCTTCTGGTAAATCTCAAATTTACATTCTCCATGAGAACTCATGAAATGAATGCAAGTGTTGTCCTTGAGCTCTGTGGGCAAGAGACTGTAAGTGAGAATTTGAATTTGCACTTTTTGATAGTTCTTTGAAGCTTATAACTTCTCCTTTTTAACCTACTTGGCTGATCTCCTTAGCTCTTACAGGTGAATTATTACTTAAGTACTTTTTCAACTTCATTTTCTGTTTAATTACATCTTTTCCTATTCTTTGACATTACGTCTTTCTTTGAACTATATATGGAAAAGTGTATATCCAAATTATATAAGCATTTCCCCCTGTTATTTTATATAAATGTTATACTTCAGTCCCTTCCTTCTAAGTAATTTATTTGATAAATTGTTATCCTAATGAATCAGTTGGCTACTGTTTTGTTAATTCCATTATCTTTTCTCTTTCTTCATTCTTCAGTTACCCTATTAAGATTTAAAATAATATTTTTTGTATATTTAAACATACCAATAATATTGCAAAACATCTTGACTGTGTCTAAACTATTCTTCCAGGCTTCTTATCCATACAACAGTGAGCCTGTTCTTGAGACTGGCAGGGAGATGTCCCTCAAATCTGAAGCAGATATATCTGTGGGGTCATTCCTACTAATTTCAGACCAGTACTTGAAGGTTCTTCCACTTAAGGAAGTGGTCCCAGAGAGTTTAATAAGTAGTATTTTTACAAGGTTTTTTTGTTGTTTTTTTTTTTTTTTTCCCATCCCCTTTTCTAAGATTTATCTATCTGTGGCTTTAGGTACCTTTTTCCAGTTTTGGAGCTCAATAAAAAGTTGAATGAAAACATTCTTTTTATAAGGCATCGTGTCTCCATTTAACAGTAAAGGGGTCTATAATAATTTACCACATAGAACTCCTTCTAGGTGGTGACATTTACTTTTCTGTCCCATCATGAACAGGGTAGTTAGTGTGTAACATCCTTGGCCTTATTGGTTACCAAAAAGTTTTCACCAAGTAATTTCTGTGGATTATTTTTTCTTTGGCTTAGGAGTTTGTTAGCTGAGATTCAAGCAACATCACTGTCAGCAGAACATACAGTCCTCATGGTTGTTACTCACTGAATCAAAGAGAATATTACTTAGTAAAAGGTGATTGTATCTAAAATAGTACCTGCAAATTCAAAACACATATTTTGAAAGAACCGTCCAATATTTGCTTGCAATTTTCTGTTACCTTGTCAATGCCTGCAAATAATTTATCTTTCTGGAATATTTAATAGAAAGCAAACACAAAAAGGACACAAACAGTGAAAAGCATATTTAACTACAAATTCAAGTTAATATTTGGTGGTTTAGGTATTCTGCAAGCACTTTGGTAGGTAAATGGATGTTTTGACAGAATTCTAATTCTCTTTTGCTGAACTTGGTTGATCTTTTTAGTTCCCAGAAGCTTTGTTGGTTTTGCAGAAATTACTGTTCTCATGGTCTTGCATTTTAGTCTTCTTTGAAAAGAATACCTAGCATTAGATGAACAAATCATTATATGCTTCCTAAATAAACTTTTTTAGGGAGACAATAAGATCCAGTATTGAGCTGTCACATATGTCTCAGAGATATTTAGTAGTGATGACTTTTTGGATTTGTTGTGATGGATTTACTTGGAGATCCACATTTGTGTCTACAAACTTAAACCTTCCAGCTGTTTCTGGACTCCGGTAGGAATAGTGATTCAGCCTAGCAAAACCCCTTGTTAAATTGGAAGCTGTAATGCGACTAAAGTCTGGCTGCTCAGACTCTTCTTCAAATATGCTTAGTGCCGTAAACTATTATTTTTAAATCCAAACCAGCTGTATTATTATGACTTGGGGATTCCAAATGCAGCTGTACACAGAGGTTTCTGTCACCACTGGGATCTTGTTGTACAACAGTAAATACAAATGCAGCCCTGTTTCCATAGTTTACAATTAAAAGGACATGAAAAAGATTTGAGCGTGGAGGCTGGGATATAAAACATGATTAATTTGATGGGGAATCATATGTAATTTTCACTATAGTAGAGTAAAGTTTATTACTTGTTTATTTCAGAGGCATAAAATAAATTGTGACCGTTCAAATGGCATTATAGAAATGGTGATGGACAAATTTACAATTGACAATGAAGGTACCTACACAGTACAGATTCAAGATGGAAAGGCCAAGAACCAGTCTTCGTTAGTTCTCATTGGAAATGGTATGTTTACTGAAACTTTGAAGAAGAAATTAATTTCAATTATTCCTTGAGTAATTTTATGACTAACTAATTTTTCATTTACCCCTTCTAAAATTTAGCATTCAAGGATGTATTAGCTGAGTCTGAGCTCCAGCGAAAGGAATTTCTCAGGAAGCAAGGTAAGACAGAGATTGGTGATTTCAGGCCAAATCTGCAGATAATGATGCACCTGGTCAATACTAAGTGCTTCCAACTTCCACTGATTTCATTAGAAGATGAGCATGTTGCACACTGAAGAGACACTGAACCCTTGGAGGATCTTATTTCCCAACATTGTCATATGATACATGAAAGTTGTGACAGAACTTTCACTAGGTAGAGAAATAAAGCAGGAGTCCTTAAAAGAGGTTTTCTTTGCTCAGTATTAATGAAACTTGTGCCTACTGCAGGCTCTGATCTAACAAAACATTTCAGCATGTTTAATTTTAAGCATACAAATTGTCCCTTCAATATAATTGACAGCATAGTGTCAGACAAGGAAGATTAAAAACCTGTTCCTGTGGTTTCTGTCCAGGTAAAATTCTAGGAACTAAATGTATATTTGTTGTATAGTTGCTATACAGTTACAGAGTTTGTTATCAATATTGTTTACAGCTGAAAGTAAGAAATACCACTGCATACCTAATTCAGAATTCGATCACTGTGAAATCCTTACAAATTTGGGGTTGAACTCTAGTTTGCAATTTTTACTTGGCAAGCACATGACTTTTAGGATGAAAATAATAATGAGAATTAAAAGCATTTATTCCAAATAGCTTTGGTAAGATTTTCTACATGAGCAATGTAATTTCATTATTTTCTGAGTTTTTTGGGAGAGGGCATTTTTATATTTTATTTTTCTAATAGATTTGGGGAAGAAATTTGTCACTGACAGCATAAACTCACAAGATCTTTCGGTTCTCAGTGATTTAAGTGAAAGTCTGGGACTTTGCTACCTCTGAGATCTGGATATTGCAATTATAGACCCTGATCCTGGAGACACCAAAACATAAATTTACTGGCATGAGTAACTACAATAACTTTAAAATGTTATGCACGCCAGTAAATTTACTTTAGGTTATATATATTTGTAGGCTTGGAACCTCAGTGGGGAAAAGGAATATTTCCTGTACTGCTTGTAACCTTTAACAAATTTTTAACTTTATATCACTTGGACAATTAATGTCTGGCACAGGATTTTTGCTTTGAACATTTAGTTGGGTATTGGGATACATTTGTTTATTCTCCAGTTCCTTTTGCATTAAATACACTGTTTGTACACTTGATTGTAGCTACTCTGTTTCTTTCCCATGCTTAGTTGGCAATTGGGCAGAAACATATTCAGTAAACTAATTTGTCTCAGTGTTTTATATTCTAGAATACTGCATTACCTACCACAGAGAGATGAGCTTCAGGTTTCTAAGCTGTACTGTAGACACCTGGGTCAATGTGACAAAAACTTACTGCAGGATTTTCATTCTAGTGCATGTGTAGTTCAGGAGTTCCTTCTTATTGCTCTGGATGTTATAATTGTAATCCTTTTTCTGTCTTCCACTGGATCTCTCTGATACTCTTCATTCTGCAACATATGCTTTAAGACAATTTTGTTTCCTAGGTCCTCACTTCTCAGAGTTTTTGTATTGGGAAGTCACAGAGGAATGTGAAGTTTTACTTGCTTGTAAGGTGAGGAAATGTACTTGAAATAACTTGTGAGATTGTGTTGATTAAAACCTGAGGTAGGAAAATGTGAGAAAAGATTTTGATATTTTTAAAATTAAAAGTTTCATATGAAAACTTTGTTATTATTTAAAACTATTTAAAATAAAAAATTCTGACTACTCTTCAGCAGCAGTCTTCATTAAAACAAACAAAAAATTACAGGACATTTCTAAATGTGTTAGATGATCTAGTTATTTATAGTAATTCTGAACCATAAAAATAATTTAAACAAAATATTCATCCCTTAATGATCCTTTTTCCTTCCTCAAAAAATAACCACAAAAAGCCCTGTTCAAACACGCTTCTCACCATTTTCTGATTTAGAGATTCCTTTACCAAAGCACCTATTATTTAATCAACTATAACCAAACATGCAACAAAGACTTCTAGCATTAAAGTTATAAAACATGATTTTTATTATATTTAGCTAATGACTTTTGAATATTAACTAATGCTATTGTGCACAGAATTCAGAGTAATTTCTGCTATTAACATTTTTATATGCCATTCTAAACTGACATATTTTCATTTTTGTTGCTCTTCTAGAGTAACTAATTAGAGGTCTGAATAACTAAGTTAATTGAATTCAACAGGAATCAATCTCTTCTTCCTTGCCTTTGCCTGTAATAAGGACTCTTTTGTATTAATTTTCTCCACTTCTTTGAATAAATTTTTGGCTTTTAATTAGACTAACTTGAATCATTAATTATAAGCAATTTACATACATATTTGTGGGATTTTTATTTTTTTTTCCTTCTTTTTTTCTGCTCTCTAATTAGGAGACCTTTAACCTTGACTTATTCCCAGCAGAACTGACCTGGGTGGTGAAGGTGCAATTCTGCGTGCCCCCATTTTAGAGCTCAACATTCATTAGCTAACATGGTACCTTTATTGGTACTGAGTGGCATAGCTGGAGTACTTTATAATCTCAACATGGATTTGCCTCAGGCATGAACCGTGCTTAGCCTTTCATTCACATAGGGAATTAAATGTTGCTGAACCAGTTATACTAGTGTTAATTCTCTACAAATTAATCTGAAATTATCCTTCTTTTCCTTGACTGTTGAGCCTGTTTATACCACTGAAATTGTGAAAGGCTGAGCATCTGATTATATGCTTTTCACCAGTGTATTTTTGTTCATAAGGTCAGAACGTTTTATGTAAATGAAATCTAGGATGTGGGCTGTTAGCACACTCATCATTTTAACTATGCAATTGACCTTATAATACTTGTTACTGTTAGCATGTGACTAGCCATTAGGTTCATTTGGTACTGTTGTTTCTGCCTGTTTAACTGATATTTGTACATACGAAGAGTTTGAATATTAAAGCCTGGATTTGTCCTATGAACTGCAGGTTCCTGACACTCAGGTTAGAAGTGTGGCTGCCCTAGGCTATTTCTGTGGTAATAAATAAATCTAAGGAACAATTTCTGCCTTACCTGGCCATATCATAGCACTTGACCCAGGTCTCTTCTAGGGTCTGTTTAGCGTTCCTGTGGAAACATCACTGTCACGGGCATTTCTCCCTCTTGAAAGAACTTGGGATAATGTGAATGAAATACCTGTAAGAGAAGGCTTTTTGCCTTTACTTTCTCAAAGACCATGACATGAAATAAGGGAGTTAGGAAACCAGGCCAGCTGGAAGTTTATGTAGAGTAGAGGACTGACTGTATGATCCAGGCCCATAACAGTAATAATGAAGAAATATGGATTGTGTTATAAAAGTATATAAAAACTAATATGTTACCTCATGTGCCACTTATTTTCTATGTGATTGGATCTGATTGACTTTTGATTGATTTAGTATTTAATTCTGAAATAGCTGTGATTGTTTGACCTTGTTCTTGTTATTGTAGCTCCTGCATGCCAGTTGGACATGTTTGTTCATCTGTATGATAAATTGATGATGTTTGCTTTTTATTGTTTATCTATTTTCTTTTCATATATCAACATCTACTATCATTTCTCTTCAAGTACTTCAAAATTTCAGAATGTTCAGAAGCTACCTGCTCTTGCATAACTTTGACCCTTATTTGTACTGTGTCTGTTAAAAACAAGATTTTTGGTGTGGGGCTAAACAGTGAAAAAAAGTAACTTCTCATAGTAAATGTCAACGTGAAATAACTTCAGCACTGCAATTACATGTGTCTGAAACTCATCTATTTATTGGCAGACTGAGTGCTAACATCTTTGATGAAAAATTGTTGAAAAGCATTAAAGGCTTGTTCCTTCAGGCTTTGTTCAAATAAAATTGCCACTCATGTCATATGAATAGCCACTGTATAATTACCGGTAAATGTAAAATGCTGTTCACTTTTCTCAAGCAAGGCAGTGCTTTAGGCCAGGTTGTGACCTTAAATACTCTGTCAGAGATCCATAGCAATAATACTCGCTATTAAGTAGCAATATATGTGATTAATTTGAGCAGGTTTTACAGAGATGTCCAGGAATCAGCACAGGAGGCTCTCCTATATCTCTAGTCACCTCTACAGAGAGCTTTCATAGAGCTGTTCATCTATGGAATAACTTCACTAATGTGAAAAGGTTAGGAATTGGTGCATGTTTTTCCTCCAGGCAAGCCACTTGGAAACTATTGCAGATCTGTATTTACTTATGGGCTGCCCTCTATCCATTTGTTCAGTTCTTTTTTAAGGATGCTTTTTAAAGCAGCTGCCTGGGGACTGAGAAATGTCCTGACAGCTCCGTCCTTCACCAAAGCCATGTTGATCGGGTGTTCAGGCTACGCATGGAAATACCATTGCATTAATGTGATTTTTAGAAGGGTATGCGGATAGTGATGTAAAATAAACCATAGAGTTTCTGAAAGGAATTAAAGTAATTGCCAGGATTTCTAAAAAGAGCTGTTCTTTTAGCCTCTTTGAATTCACAGTTTGAGGACATTCAATGAGAAATATTTTAAACATCACTAATACACAATTTATATTTCAAATTTATAGCAATACTTGAGGTATATCTGTAGTCTATTTATGCATTGCATAGATGAGCTTCTGCTCCTACAGAAAAATACCGTCTTTCAAGCAACTTCTCTGCAAATGAAACAAAGGAAAGAAATCAGAAGAATACAAAGCCAAGAGGCTTAGAGAACAAGTTGTATGAGGAAAGGCTGAGGGAGCTGGGCATGTTTAGTTTGGAGGAGGCTGAGAGGGGACCTCATTGCCCTCTAAAACTACCTGAAATGAGGTTGTAGAGAGGTGGGTGTTGGCCTCTTCTCCTTAATTACTAATTACAGAACCAGGGGATATGGTTTGAAGTTGCAGCAGGGGAGGTTTAGATTAGATATTAGGAAGAAATTCTTTATGGAGAGAGTGGTGAGGCACTGGAACAGCCTGCCCAGGGAAGTGGTTGAGTCACCATCCCTGAAGGTATTTAAGAAACGAGTTGTCATGGTGCTTCAGGACGTACTCTAGGGGCAGGCATGTAGGGGGCTTGTTTGTTTGTTGTTGGGGTTTTTTTGGGTTTTGTTTTGGCTTTTTTCCTAATGGTTGGGTATTTAGGTGGTTTTTGTTCTTGTAGGTATGGTTGGACTCAGTGATCTAGGAGGTCCCTTCCAACCATGATTATTCTGTGGTTCTGTGATATGCACTACATTGTTAAGCCTCTTAGTGTTGGAAGAGACTGCAGTTTGTAGGATTCCTTAAGTCTTTGTACTTCACATGGGACACAGTATGCTAGAAATAAAAAAGGAATTCTAGTGCAGCCAGCAGTTTTGAAGTCTCAAATGCTTTCAGAATAGTACTTAGCTCTCTGCAGTTTAACCCTGAAAGACATTGCTTAAGTAACTGGCAGAAATCATCAAATTGGCTGAAGACTCTTTAAAACAGGGCCCAGGTTCTGTGTTACCGATCTCTGGAGACACATGAAAAACACAAAAAGATAAAGGAAAGCTCAGTAACTACAATTTCAAAGGTATTTCTCATAGATATCTTTTGACTAACTACAACTACATAGGATGGGTGCAAATCCTTTAAGGGAAGAGATTGACATGATTGCCTTTAAGAATTTGACAGTGTTCTGAACAGTTCTGTGCTGTGAATAAATACCATAGGACTAAGATTTTATTAGTAGGACTTGACTGAAATTGTTTTTCTACTTAGTTTTGTTTGGTGTGTTATAAAAAAAATTTAGCTTCTTAAGTTGAAAGTACTTGTGTGACTACATGCAGTGCGATACCTTTCTTCAGTTATGGACTTTTGTGGCTTTTCTGTTGTACAGGTTGCAAACATAAAGAAGGAGACTGTTTTCAAGTGGTATAAGGATGGTTCTGGGATTGATGTTGATGAGGTGCCTGATCTGCAGAAGGGAGAATGTCAACTCAGTATTCCCAAGGTACAGTATCACCTACTGTTTAGAAATGACAGCTTCTGCTTGACATGCTATAGATTTGCCAGGCAGAGCAGTAAACCAACTATCATGATTTCTGTGAACCATTTAAAAAAAAAAGCATATTTTCTACCGTTCAATTAGCTGCTGAGTAACTAAAAGAATATCTATTTTTGTTATCAGCTCAGACAATTCATGCTTAAGTTGCTTCAGTGTCCTTAGGTGAACTCTATCTTGTTCTTTCTTATTGCTCCTTAATTTTTCAATTTGTTCAAGCACCTCATTTCTGACAGTGTTTCAGTTTTGCTGACTAAAATGAATAGGTTTGAGGTATATGGCTTCTCAAGATTTATCTTTATGCAAACAGGAGAACCTAACTTTGTCTGAAGCCTTATCTTACTGCCTTCATCAAGTGCCACCACTTCCCTGGATCAAGTTTTTCTACTTTCAGTGTAATGTGCATTCCATTTAATGGATATATTTATTTTATTTATTGGTTTCATATTCTTCTAATTTCTTTCCTTCGTTTCACTTGCAAGAGGATACTGACTTTCCAGTTTCATTTTTCTTGAGTAGGCTTCTAGGGGAGGATGCTTTCTGCTTGTCTTGAATTGCTCATGCTACTTGTCATTCAATTATATGATGCTTCTACTATGAATTACTTGCTGGTGGACTTGTATAAGTCTAAGACTCAATGAAATAACCTTCAATCTATGTATAATTGTTTATATAGTTTCCTTCAGGTGTTAAAATAAATCAAAATAAACCACCCAAGCCAAAAACTCCTACTGCCTTTATTGCAGTAGCACTGTGTCAGGTTTTAGAATGTAAGTTCTCCAAGGGTAATGAATTAATTAGTTACTTAGCACAAATATAGAGTGACTACAGTTGCTACTTGAGTGAAAGCTACTGAGTTGGTATTTGGACAGTTAAAGGATATAGATCTGCTCTTGTGATTTACACAGATTGATTCAAAAAAGTAATTGCTTGAAGAAAAATTACATTTTCAAAGTTTGCATGGGTTGAATTTATCCTCTGTTACATCTTACTACACTACTTATAATTTGTACTTTACTATCAATATTGTTTGTCTTTTTTTGAACAAGAGAAAAAACAGAATTTCTCAAGGCCATTGAACTGAAATCAGAATATGTTTTATGCTTAAGAACTAACTACAGCTCCATAAAAAAAGTATGCAACAGACATAGTTTCCATCTTGTCTCTGGTAAGATTATTTAACTAGAATGTGGTACCATGTATGTTGTTTGATTTAGAAAATCATGCAGTGGTTGAACAAATGTTGTACTTTTATCAAGTTTGTCAGTAAACACCTTGTTTTTCCTTGTAGCTGTCTCGCAAAGATGAAGGAGTTTATAAGGCGACACTATCAGATGATAGAGGTCATGATGTATCTACTCTTGAATTATCAGGAAAAGGTAACATTCAGTTTATTATTTTGAAATAATGTTGTCCACATGTTCTCGAGATGTCGCAAAGATCTATCCTTGCAAATGGCAAGTTATCAAACATAGTTGGGGTCCTATCCATTTCAATTCTCTTTTTATGCTATAGAGACCTGAACTACAGATCACCAGTTTAGGAGGGTTGACATTCGGCATTTAGTGATTAATCTCTAGCACTCTGACAGTTAAGAAATGAAGTTTCTAATCAGATAGACACCCTCTGTTATGTGAACTCTTTTGTAAACAGTTTTCTCTCTCTCTCTCTCATATTTCCCAAACTTTAATGTCTACAAAATCCCCTAAAAGAGCCAAGTGATGAATATTTTGTTGTGTGCCTGTCACTAGGGACTGAGAGTTACTTTGATTGTAAATTCTAAAGCTGTTTTAAGTCCAGTAGACAGCTCAGCCCCACACAGCCTCTCGCTCACTTCCTCTCAGTAGGGTGGAGGACAGAATTGGAAGGGATGAAGTGGGAAAAGGCATAGGTTTAGATAAAGACAGCTTAATAGGTAGAGCAGAAATATATATGCAGGTAAAGGAAAATAAGGGATTCATTCACTGCTCCCTGATAGGCAGGTGTTCAGTGATGTCCAGGAAAGCAGGGTTCCATCACAAGTGACAATGACTTAGGAAGACAAATGCTGTAATTCTGAATGTCCACCTTTCCTCCTCCTTCCCCCAGCATTTATTGCCAAACACAAGGTCATATCATATGGGATGTCCCTTTGGTCAGTTTGGGTCAACTGTTCCAGCTGTGTCTCCTCCCAACTCCTAGTGCACCTCCAGTCTGTGTGCTGGTAGGGCAGTTTGAGGAAAAGAAACAAAAGGCCTTGATGCTGTTCAAGAACTGCTGGGCAATAGCTAAAATATATCTGTGTTATCAACACTGTTTCAGTCAAAGATCCAAAACACAGCACCATACAAGCTACTATGAAGAAAACTAACTCTATCCCAGCCAAAACCAACACAGTCTCCATCTCTTATTCCGTATCATTTGTGTTATGCTCAAGTCCCATACTATCCATTACATTCTTATTAACCACATCCTCCCTTCTATATTCTTTGATATATATGCAGATATCATTCCCTTGGTCTACAAATTTTCAAGTGAGGGGTATCCTGACACTGTAATAAACAAAAGGTACAGTAGTTTTCCACCTTATGGATAGGGACCCTTCTAGATTCCAGATACTAAACTTCAGGTTTGTCAAGATTCTGCTGTGCTGGAAATGTATAGTGAAAGGCCTGTTTAGATAATTCACAGTGTATAGTTCTGTGGATCTTTTTTTCTGTGATTTTGAAAATGTCAACCAGCAAACCCACAAGAACTGCAGTGTTAAACCAAACAGTAAACAGTAAACTTTTAAGTGGTAGAGTTAGCCTTCAAATATAAAGGATAAACAGAGGTTAATATGAACAGGGCCCTGGAAGACTGCATATTGGTAGGGACAGGTTAGTTCAAGCTCAGAGTGCAAATGAAGATAAATGCAAATAAAGGTAAGAGAATCCAATCTAAAATGCTCTGACAATGGGCATTTAAATAAGGTTTCATATGTTATTGGATGCAACAGTGAGCTGTATTAAATTTCTGTAATTGTATTAAATTTCTTCAGTAAAAAAAAAAAAAAAAAAAAAAGTTAGTTTACTTCTGAGTCTATAGTAAACATAAATGATTTTCACTCAGCTTTTGTAGAGAGAGCTTCCCTGGGCTTCTTTGCTTAGGTCCCACCAACTAGGCCAAAGTGAACCTGGATTCATCCCACCTGCATGTAGACATTTAACCAAAATAAGGAATATTTTTTTGCCAGGATCTAAAAGAGGAAAAAAGACATATTCAAAAATAAAGTCAGTTTACCAAAGATCTATTTTTTTTTTTCTTCAGTAGTTTGGGAAAGTACCTGAAATAAGAGGAAAATATTAATATCAGACTTGGCTTTTAGGCTGTGGTACACCTCAGAAAGCCATACAGTCTCTTGATGACTATCTCTTGATAGTCTCTCAGGCAATTTCCTTCTGCATAAATTCTGCCTATTATGATTTCAGAAAAAAACATCTGATTTAGACATTCTAGGTAATATAAGCCCATTTTCACAGACAGATGTAATGTAAGTTATATATAATATGCAATTAATGTCGTCATGTCAACATTCCAGTCAACAAATACTGGAGTATACAGTGGATTGCAGAATTGAATCACAATTTATTTTAACAGAGACAAAAACTATGCAGATACAGCTCAATACAGGCCAAATATACAAGTAGTATTTTCTGAACCTAATGTATTTTGCTGTCTTCCCTATTCATAAAAAATTCTTTAGCCTTGAACATGCATTATTCAGATTACGGTGCCCTTCCCCTTCCCCGTCTCTCTCTCTCTCTCTCTCTTTCTTTTGATCAGTGACAGTGAATAGGATTCTGCTGCAATGAGTTTCCTTCTCTTCTGCCCTTGTCTCCAGGGTTCTCCCATTCTGCAAACCCATCAGCTTCATGATATTGCACAAGCTCATATGATACCACATTTCTTTCACTTACTGTTGAAGGGGTTTACATTTGTCAAATGCCATTCTACGGGGAACAGGTGAAAAAATGTTTTCACCTATAATGTGATAATTTCTCTTTCCCCTTCACTCTCCTTTGAACATGAACTATCCAGTTTTAATGACCTTTTATTGTTTCTGGCCTGAGGGATACATGCCAAAGATTTGACAGCAGACAGCTGACTCCACACACAGTGGAGATGCTGAGTGACACAGCACAGAATTCATATGTTGTACACAAACAGTCTCCAGTTTGTCCCATACAACTGTTGAAATGTTAATGGTGTTCTTTGCCTAAGGATGTGAAGATTTCCCATATTGCTTTTATTGCTTTAGTTAAACTAAACATAAGATAAACATAAGAAAGGTATATTCTGACTGAATTGTGATGGTACTTTTTTTTTCTTTCCCCCCTCAGTGTATGATGATATAATTCTGGCATTGAGTGGAGTCAGTGGTAAGTAAATGCTGCCTTGGATTTTCATGTGTGTGGGGGGTTATGTTAAAGTCACCTGAGCATGAGGCAGACAATTTTTATTTTAAGTAGGAAATCTCAGAGAGTCAGGATGCTTATATTACTATGGACATGTTATTAAGTTTCAGAATAGGCAGTTGACCTTGCTAATTGACACTATTAATGGAGAACAAAGTATTCTTCTCCCTGGCTTGTTTGGTATAGATAGTGTGACAACGTAACAATAATTTTCCTCCTACTTGTTACTAAGTGAACCTTGATACAGAGAGAGTGAGATTCTGATCCTGCTCCCAGTGAGAAGCTGGGAGTCATTTCACTGGAAGAACGGAGGCTGCACAAGAATAACATTTTTGTGCGATTAGTATCATGACTCTACTGCTTCACAAGAATTACATGACCAACTTATTATTTTACAGTGGATCTTTCTAGTCATAATGCTTATATATGACAATAAAACCATAAATTCATCCTGAACTTTCACCTGCTGTAAATCAGAAGTTCCTCTTTGAGAGACATGAACGATTGTCTCTTTGTGGTAGCTGAGAATCATGGCTCAGATCTTGATTATTTTGTCCTGACAGTACAAGTAGACTAATTGACTGTTTCTTGTTCATTCCACTATCCTGTTTGATCTCGATATATTCTATTTTATGTAGGTAAGTCAGCCTCTCCACTGAAGATCCTTTGCACTGAGGAAGGAATAAGGCTCCAGTGTTTCCTGAAGTACTACAATGAAGAAATGAAAGTCAG
This sequence comes from Actenoides lindsayi, assembly GCA_025331215.1. Lineage (NCBI taxonomy): Eukaryota > Metazoa > Chordata > Aves > Coraciiformes > Alcedinidae > Actenoides > Actenoides lindsayi. Next base: position 60,591 of record WTSP01013831.1, on the reverse strand, counting down.
TTGGTCTCACAGGTAGAGGAAAATATTTTTTTCAATTTTATTTGAGGAAAAAATACCATTTTTATAATCTTCTGTTTACTGTTCTGTGGCATTCATTTATAACTGGACCACATTAATAAATTTCTCTTCCCAGCACTTCATGTTCTCTTTTTGTATAGATATTACATACAGTAAAAGAAATATTAACAGATTTGTCCAACACATATCAGGAGGGTTGTAACACCCAGGAAGAAAAAGAATCTACAACATTGCGGACTCTTATTCAACACAAGACTGTTCATCTTCCACTATGTTTTCTGGCTGGTTCAAAGATAGCAAAATATTTGAGAACAGTTTTCTATTCAGGGTTACCCTTTTCTTTAAATGAATGAATTTCTATTCCAGTACTAGGCGAATACCAAGGATCTGCTCTCACAGTTTAATCAAACCCTGTATTAAGAAAGGATTTTTATTTTTTTTTTTCAAGCTGATATAGTCTTAAGTATCCCCATTTTAAAAAAAAAATCTGTTCCTTTTATTTAAAAAGGTACTCGATGGAGCACAGAATACTTTAAGAATAGCTCTCAGAGCTGAGAAAATGATCAGAAACAAACTCTAAAGTTCTCAATGGTTTTCCACCCTCATGTTACATTAATCTTTGGCTTTGGAGGAACTCTATTCATATGCATGTTGACAGTTAAATGTGTCTTCAAATGCTTTACTATGTCAGGCCCTCATTTCTTTGAAACCCTAAGTAAGGTTTGGAAGGATTTAAAAACTTCAAGTGGTTTCACCTTTTGCATTTCTTGATGACCTGCAAAGGTGACATACAACTAACTGGTCTGACTTGGACAGGAAGAGGCTGTTTTATCAGCATGTTGTCCTAGTTTTGTAATACATTCATCCAGCCCTTGATTTATATGAAGGTAGGAACACAAGAAAAGTGTCAGGGATCATCAGGTTCAGGGACCTCGATAACAATTCTGCAAGGGTATGTAGCAGTACTTGTAACTCAAGCTTTGTACTCAGTTCTCCTAATTCTTTCAGTAAATGTGATACTAATGTGATGGAAAAGAAAAATATTTTTTGGCCTCTGACTTAATATATCTGCTTCAGTTTTAAAAGTGACTTAGTCCATTCCATCATCCAGTTCATAGAAATACAAAACTAGAGAATGCTACATGGCTAATATGGATACCAGGGTGCATATTTATATTTGCATGCAGACACCTCCTCCCCAGCCCCAAATTTCAGATTTTATAATATCTTACACATTGATTGTCTTGAAGATAATTGAACATGGGTTTTGAACATTTAGTCCATGAATACAATGATTACAAGCCAGAGTTGTCAAAGCTAAAACAAAGACTAAACCAAACAAATCAGCCAGTATCCCTCACCCTCTCCAAACATCCCTGCTATTTTAAATAAGGTCCTAGCAATTTTTTTTTCTTTGAAAATCCATGTTTTTTTACCACTGTCTGCAAACCATGAAACATACTATGTAGATTTCTAAGTAGCTTTGAATTATCCACTATACTGCATAGCAGGGAACATAATGCAAGTCCTAAAACAAGCATGCATCATCTACTTATGGCACAGTGGGAATATTATATGTAGTATTTTCTAATATGTGGTAGTTTCTATCTAGGTATGTAATTTGCTATGCTGAACTCCATGTAGTCATCTTACAGAAAGGGAAAAAATAAAAATTCTTTTTCCTCATCAAAGTAACTCTCTAGCTGTCAAGTCAAATGAGTCCTGTCTGGACAAATAAAGCAACTGATCAAAGAGAAGCTAATGCTGACTTCATCTATTAAAAATTAAAGATTTCTTTAGTTAATGAGTGAAAGAAGAAATATTTCTTCAAATCATTGAAAGTGGTCTGGGTTGTGTGCTTTCATTAAATATCTTCTTCCATTTCCACTCTTCCTGACTGGATGCATTCCTATGTGACCTGCTCTAAGTGGTCCTGCAGGGACTTGGACTAGATGAACTTTTGAGGGTCCCTTCCAACCCTTTACATTCTGTGATTCTGTGACAGATTATGGACCAGAAGAACCCCTGCTCTGAATCAGTAGGGCCATTGATATGTTCTTAGATTAGGAAATAATGATAAGTCAATGTAATGCCACTGTTTTTAAAGACCTATTTATTAATTATCTGCAGTTAGGAAAAAAAATTATCTTGATTCAAGAATAATAAATTATTTTCAAGTCTTTTATTGTGTTTTCATTGTTTTTTGAATTTAGTGAAAAGTAAAGATACTTTCCTCATCAGCAAAAATTATTTGCCTCTAGTTTACTATTTTGATGTATTCTATGTTAGTGTGTATGAAGTATACAGAACTCTAAAGTCATGCACCATTTTCTCATACAGATGTGTGTGTATATAGATATAAACACAGATGATTGTGTATATGGAGAGGAGAATGAGAAGAGTGTGAACAAATTAATCTTTGGAATGAAAGCTCAAGCTCATGGTTTCAAAGTGTTTCCTACACCCACTAGGAAGAAAAGAATTTTCTGGGAAATTGCTCCCATTAACTGAAATTTATCTGTAGTTATGTTTTGTAACCTTTTATAAAGTTATTTCCTATGGACAATATACATGAGAAGAATGTTCAAATTCATTTCTATTCATTTTTTTTTCCAGGGAATCTAAGATTTCTTCTGGTGAAAAGATGAAGATTGGAGGTGGAGAGGATATTGCCTGGCTGCAGATAGGTGAACCCACTGAAAAGGATAAGGGGAACTATACCTTTGAAATCTTTGGTGACAAAGAATCCTACAAACGCACACTTGACCTGTCCGGGCAAGGTATAAGACCATGTTTATATGGTGACTTTTCATGCAGTAAGCAGACTTTACTGGCCATAATTAGAGGAATGACAGTAAAACCAGAAAGTCTTTTGTTCAGAACCAGTAGTTAGTTTAGTTGCGTAACTGTTACAATCTTTTAAGTCTTACATCTGTTTTCACATGATGTTTCACATCATTTCTGTTGCACTGGGTTTCAGGGGTTGGGTTTCCCATTTTGCTACTGTGTAACCCTGTGTGTGTTTTAAAAGAGCTTTATCATGGGTATGCATTTAGATGTTTATACTGAGCCCCAAGCGCAAATTATGTTAATGGACAATAACTTATCTCAATTGCTTTGTTACAGCTTTTGATGATGCATATGCAGAATTCCAGCGACTCAAGTAAGTGCTACATCTCTTGCATTTTAATGCTGTAACAATGTTGTCTTTACTTACGGTAAAAATACTTCATTAATAATTTCATTAATAACATTATATATTTCTCTTCCTCTCTTCCTCAACAATTTTAGGGCAGCTGCTTTTGCTGAGAAGAGTAAGTTTATTTTACATTTTATCAAATGTGTTCTACAATGTAATCTAGTATTTTTTTAAAGCATCCATCATGACACGCTGCCATATCTTTCAGAGCTCTGTGGCTGCAGAAATCCCTTGTTAGCACATAATACTGTGATAATAATAGTAATTTGGGGATTTATTTGTTTATAATTCCAATAGAAATCCACTAAAAGTTTTATGTATTTTTTCAAGCCTCCACTGTATTTTCTTCTATCTGCAGAGGTTTTGTGAGGTATGAGTGTCTGGGTGTCATACAAAGAGGTCTTTACTCTGTAAACTGCTGATGATACTGAATATTGGGATTTACCTATTAAGTAAAAAATGACCTGCTAATGCCTGCTGGGCAGTGCCTGCTCAAACACACAGACTGGGGAAGCTTGTTGCTGCTAGGGGCTGTAGAAATTCTGGTACTTTAATTACCAGTTCCCCTGGTAATGATAAGATATTTCTTCCCACAAGGAGAGTGGCAGAACAAATTTTCCTTAGATTTTAGATACCACCAAGATGCTAAAAGCATCCTTCCTGCTTTGGTCTGTGCCCAAAGCACAAACTGCCATGCTCAGCAGTAGCTTCAAGGTTGTAATGTATCTAAGTTTAGAATGTTGTAGCACAATCTCTGCTGACAAATCTGAGGGGATTATAAAACACATTAAAGAGAAATAACAGAAAATATCAGAAATTATATTATTTTATGTTCAATTAACCAGGGACTACAGTATTTTAAAAGATAAGTCCAATGAAAAGCTGTAACTAATATGGCACCAAGTTATAAAATCATTAAGAAACTAGTTATTTTGAGGTCTAAACTTCACATTGCCCACATATCTTTCTTTAACTCCTAGATCGTGGTAAAGTCATTGGTGGTTTGCCTGATGTCGTTACTATAATGGATGGGAAGGTAAGGACAGTTTTTGTCAGTCATGCTAGCTGGTGAGAGGTTTGCTTTGATGGCAAAAGGGGAGGGAATACAGATGATTTCATAGAGAAGGAGGATAATTTAAACCACCTGATGCTAGTCATTTAATTGAGACACATGCAAATTCTAAGCACTGGTACCATAAATTGGAGGAGGCACAGTGTGATTCAGATCTACACGAGCAAGGTCAGTCAAGAAGAGCTGGTCTTGTCTGATTATATGGAGGCTCTGAGTTAACTACATACTCAAATCTGGGCTTTCAGCTCTGTGTACTGAGTACAGCAGTTCAAGAGGAGAGTTCACTCCAGTCCTGTAGAAGAAAATGAAGAGGCAGGAGGAAGCAGACACTCTCTGAGATCCAGTAATTAGGTCCCATTCTCTATTATGCCAGATGTAGAATGTTGTGGCTTGTAAGAGTAAAGGAGGATAAAGAACCTACGTGGGCCAAGGGACTAATCTCTCCTCTCTTCCTATATATTGGCAGATAGCCCCTATTACAATATATAATTACAAGAGATTGAAGGCCAGTGAATACACCTATTTTTAACATCAGTAATAACTACACACCCAGATACAAAGTCAAAATTGATAAATCTAGACAAAGTCCCTTCCTAGGTCAGGTTGACTGGTGGAGATTAAATTTCATGATCCAGACTGACTGGTGTCCCACACTGGAATTTTTGTCATGGTGGAGCAGGTTCTCATGTAACCTCAGCCCAAACTGTCCGGATGCTATGATAGATGAAGACTATTAGTCTGAGTTGCTGTTAGTCCTCATAGGTGCAAGGAAATACTGTAACTTGGTCTTTCTGTCCTGGGAGTGAGTTCCAAACTCCAGACACACCATCTTTCAGTGGAGGAAAGACAAACCCTTTTCATCCTTCCCTCACAGACAGCAAGCTCTTGTCTCTCCTGAAGGAAATCTTCTATTGGGCTACTGGGTGCCCTGTCCTTCTCTGTGGGGAGAAACTAGGACAGGGAAGAAAAATTTGGGAAGAGAAATTACTGAAAGAGAATAGAGTAAAAAAAAAAAGAAAAAAAGAAAAAAAAAATCAGCAGTTTTGTGCACAGTGCAGAGGAGGTACTTGGAAATTATCCTGCACTTCTCACAGCAGCAGAAGTAGGGAATGCCTAATTACATGGTCATTACAGGCTTTAAAGAATCAAAAGGAAGTATTTTTCCCAGTGGTTCATATTAATTTGTACCTTAGTACCTTAAGCAAAAATAGATTTGGGTCCAAAAAAGAAAATAGACTATACCATGAAAGGAAGTCCAGCAGGGGCCATTAAATACAATGTTCTTGATACAAATGTGCTTATAACCAGTTTAAAAGCCATGAAATTGTGAAAAGTAGGAAGGCATACTGGGAATAAGATACTATTAATCCTCTGTATTTTTGTACACTTTCTTCAGCAATTGCTTTTCATCTCTAAAAGAGATAGATGGACTTTCATTCTAACTTACTATAGCAGATCAACTTATGAGCCGATGTAATTCTTACCACCTGCTGGCTATCAAGAGCATTTTGATCAGGCTGTTTACATCTCTTGTATGAAGCGCATCTTCAGAGGCTATGCCTGTGTTGCCATTTTCTGGATATCCAGGAGAAGTCTGTTTACAAAGATGGGGGAACGTGTAGTCCTTCCAGTGGATGCTGAAAGCTGCTCAATTCTGGACCAGACAGAAATTATTTTCCTCTTGGTCCATTCCTTTGTCTTCAATAGTTATTCACATGAGGTGTCCTCTTACTGTGGTAGACAGAGGCACCTCACAGCAAGAAAGATGGTCTTTTTGGAGGTTAGGTGTAAGCCACTCTATGACCAACACATCTTAAAACAGTCTAACTGTAAGGAAATAGCTCAGTGAAGTCAGCCCTCACTGCATGCACAGACTAACTGCAGTTTCCTCATAAAATCATGCCCTAAAATATGCAACCTTAAATTAAGGAACTGTTACATAGTGTGTTCCCAGAAGTAAAAGGCTTCAAAAGAGACCTAATCTTGTGAGAATTTAATAACAGAAAGTGTGGAGAGAAAAATCTCCGATTCATGAAATAAGGCAAAACAAAATTGATCACAAGGAAGTGAAACTTTAAAATCACCTCTAAATTAGATATGAACAGTTACCATGGGTGAGTTGTGTAAGTACAAGCATGAGAAGTAAATATACAAAAACCCCTGAAGAGTGGAGAGTTTTCTTCATGCAGTGAGATAGCATAACTGCTCAAATATATGGACACAAGACAAAGCTTTACTAGTACTTCTTAAGAGAGTGTAAAAGATTTTAGGTCACATCTATAATTTAACAAATTAGAACAGGCCCAAATGATCTAAAATGACTGTGGAATATATCTGCTCTCTGATAAGTTTTTAATATTAACTTATTAAGTCCTGATTAATTATTGTCAATTAATTATTAATTGCTCTTAAATGAGGTCACTTTTGAGGGCAATAGTCATGAAAACTTGCGTGAGTTACAGAACGGACAGTAAGATTTAAACTCATGTCATTAGACGTCAGTTTGATTTGACAACATTTTTTTTTGTGTTTGCATCAGTACTCCTGTAAGTATTTTATAGTAAAACTAGTTCCTATAGGCTATTGGTTCCTATAGGCTATTGGTTCCTATAGGCTATAGATTGAGGCAATCCCAAGTACAGGCTTGGCAGAGTATGGATTGAGAGTAGTCCTGAGGAGAAAGACTTGGGGGGTATTGGTTAATGAAAAGCTTAATATGAGCCAACAATGTGCAAATGCAGCCCAGAAAGCCAACCGTATCCTGGGCTGCATCAAAAGATGTGTGGCCATCAGGTCAAGGGAGATGATTCTCTCCCTGTTCTCCACTCTTGTGAGACCCTGCCTGGAGTACTGTGTTCAACTCTGGAGCCCCCAACACAAGAATAATATGAACCTATTGGAGCAGGTCCAGAAGAGGGCTATGAAGTTATTCAGAGGGCTGAAGCACCTCTCCTATGGGGACAGGCTGCAAGAGTTGGGTTTGTTCAGCCTGGAGAAGAGAAGACTCCAGGAAGACTTTATAGCAGCCTTCCAGTATCTGAAGGGAACCTACAAGAAAGCTGGGGAGGGACTTTGTAAGAAGGCCTGTAGTGATAGGACAAGGGATAATGGTTTGAAACTGGAAGAGGGTAGATTTAAATTAGAAATAAGAAGGAAATTCTTCACTCTGAGAGTGATGAGACACTGGAACAGGTTGCTCAGAGAAGTTGTGGATACTCTATCACTGGATGTGTTCCAATCTAGGCTGGGTGGGGCCTTGAGCAACCTGGTCTAGTGGGAGGTGTCCCTGCCATGACAGGCGGGTTGGAACTAGATGATCTTTAAGGTCCTTTTCAACCCAAACCATTCTATGATTCTATGATTACTTAACCTTACATCATACATGATATTATTTCTTTAAGACTACTCATACACTTAGGCTGTCACTAGGTTTTACCCAGAGTAAATCTTCCTTCAGCCTTCTCCTCTGACTTTGGAGGCATGTAGTATGCAAGACTGCTTCTATTTGTGAATATATGACACTTTTGATCACTTAAAATTTCTTCCTGTTTTATTTTTAACTCTGAATTAAATCACACCTATTCAGTCATCATCATTCAAGAAAAATATTACACAGAAACATGCACCGAGATGGACTTTCTCTGCTCCCTCTGGGTGGAGATTTGGCAAAACCTGGAGAAGAATATGGAGGAGAGGGAATATAGGGAAGCATTCTGGTAGAAAGTATCAGTTTGGGGGTTTTGTTTTTGTTGCTGTTGATGTTTGTTTGTTGTTGTTTTTTTGTGTGGGGGGAGCTTTTTTTTTTTTTTGCTTTTTTTTTTTTTTTCCCCTAACACAATGGTGCATATGTGAAATTCTTAAGATGACTTTTAACTCTCTAGGGCAGAATGAGTTTCAATCAAAGCAGGACAAAGTAGGCACTAATCAATGCTACTTCTCTAATGACTCATGTATGCTGTCATCACTGCACCTAATTACATAAAATTTACATACATATGGTTGTTGAAATGGGGTTCAGTAGTAACTCTATAGAAATCTGGAAGAACAACAGTTTGAATTTTATGGGTTTCCTCAATCCCAGTTCAGTCTTTGGAAAATACGTGAACTGCCAGAATGGCCTACTGTGTAATTTTAGCTATTCTTTGAATACTCTATACATGTATGTAACACTTTCATAACATTTATGTATTATTTATTCTTCATGAAATAGTTCCGTTTTACTAGTCAGCAGCACCTGGAATCAATGTCCAATGATTCATGTTATGTACTCTATTTTTAAATGGTTTGGGTTTTATTTTTTTTTATCATCTCAAGCAATAACCTCAGTAGGCCTTGGTCAGAAAAGATTCTCTCAGTTGTCCTCCCTGCTGTGTACAGGGAAACTTCAAGCATGTTTTTAAACCTATCATTGCCTGAACCTCATGTCAGACTAATGGGTTGTCAGGAGTGTCCTGCAGTCAGGACTGCAATGACAGTCCAACTTACCGTCTTCAGACACTGTAACCCTGAGGCTACTACTGCATCACAGTCACTGTAAGATGGTGGAAGGATTGAATCAAGAAAATAAAAAAAATATTAGGAACTCTACTTTTCAGTCCTCAAGAGCACGGTATCTGTCTTTAATTAACGAGGAATAAGAAGTGCCCGAAAGCAATACCGAGAATATTCTGGTTAAATAAATCTTTTTTCCTCCCTCAGACGCTGAATCTGACCTGTACTGTATTTGGAAATCCTGATCCTGAAGTGGTTTGGTTCAAGAATGACAAGGTCTTTGAACTTAATGAGCACTATGCATCTTCACTGGAACAAGGGAAATATGCTAGCTTAACAATCAAGGGAGTGACCTCAGAAGACTCAGGCAAATATAGCATCCATGTCAAGAACAAGTATGGCGGGGAAACAGTGGATGTCACTGTAAGTGTGTACAGACATGGTGAAAAAATGCCTGAAGTAAAGCCTGGTCAGCTTGCTAAACCCCGGCCAATACCACCATCAGAAGAAGTCCTCAAACCTGGGGGCCAGGCATAATCCGTTAAAAAGTAAAGCTTGTCTCTACCTTTGACAAACAAAATAGAATACATGGCCTGTAGTTGAGATATTCCCACACATAACTAATTGGTAATGTCCAAAGGGAAACCAAGCTTTTAGGAGTTTGCTTTAGGGAGGTAGTTGTGCTATGGGCTGTACACATCTGCAACAATCTCATTCTGAATACATATAATAGAGTGGGAGTTGCAAATAGCAATAAAGCAGAATACCTGCCAGATGTTCTCATATGAAATGGCAAGTTGCAAAAACCTGCAGTAAGCCTCCATTTCCACCCTCCTTAGCCCTCTGCAAAAAATAACCCAAACCATCCAACAACCCTCTGAGAACAAATGTCCCATCAGTAAAGGTAGCGATCTGCAGTTAGATACATATTCAGAGATGGTTCGTGCATTGTTCCGCACACAGTCCCCTTGGTTTTGAAGCCTCTGATCCTGTAAGTCTAGTGGATAGTCTCTATTTAGTAGTGAAACTGTTGTTTTATAGTGTGACTTTATCTCCAGTAGACTTCTAGAAATGTTCACTGTTTACTCATCGAAGCATAGGCCACATGGCTGTATTTTGTTTTTCTTGCTTTGTGCTAATAAAACTTTAAAAGTCACCTTTGCTATTCACTCCTCCAAATCACACCTAAGTAGTTCTGTACGCTCTTTCATTGTTTACTTATTGCACAATTTCACAGTTGGTAGCATGCAGACTATTACTTTCAATAAAGAATGCAAATTGTGGTTAATCACAGCCACTGGATGGCACTTGTGACATTAATTTTACTCTTTATAATACAGGTCAAGATGCAAGTTTATACTAAAAGACATGTATACAATTCAGTCACTTAAGATAATTATGTCTTTGATCCTCCTTTATCCAAAATGATCAGCAGAACTCTTCCATGGGTGATGTTCTGTTGGCAAAGATTTCAATATATGCTTATTATGAACCATTCAGTGAGATCACTCATGTATCTATCATATAATACATGTCTGAGTGTTTGCAGTGCTGGCTTCTTTGGATCAGGGTCCCTGTTCAATAAAAGACTATTTATCTACCTAGATGAATGTTTGTAATTTGCTAAAGAGCTTTCAGAAAAGAATTCTTCTAACAGTAAGTAACAATGGTGATACAAACATCCTGGATGCAGCTCTCCTCTCTTGTGACTTCAACGGTCTCTAGGATAAATGTGAGGAAAAGGGAGCTTGTGGGAGACAGGGCTTGAGTGAGAGGTGTCCTGGAGAACCGGCACTCTGCTGAACCTTCACTGGAGAAACTGGATGAATGTGTTTGGCACGTATATCAGACTGTAATGTGTGTTTGGGGTCAGTGCTGCATCTGGTGGTCTCTGAGCTTAAGTGTGTAAAACATGGAAATAATTGTTCTGGGATTTCTCTTGTTTTGGTTTGGTTGGTTCATTAGTTTGTTTGGTGTTTTTGTTATGGTGTGGTTGTTGTTGTTTTTCCCAGCAGGCAAACTAAAAATCTGGGAAGTTAAATAGTTTCCCAGTGAATTTAATCTTGGGGCTTTTTTCTTTTTTCTTTTTTTTTTTTTTTCCTTCATCTAAGTGACATAGACCTTCCATTATTTTGTCTGGAAAATGAATGCTTCACTTGATCCAAAAAATGTTTTATTTTTGAGACAGAAGAAGAGGAAATGAGAATCCTATTTGCAAGATGTAATATAAAGTAGGTTGGAGCACTCATTTGGGAGCCAAAAGAGTAATGTTCCCTTTTCCCCTTCTCTTCATCCATGAGGATCTGAATCTGATCTCTGACCACCAAGAGTGCTGCACTAATGCCCAGTTTTCCCTGTATTTGTAAGTGCTGCTTCTATTTACCTTTTTATACTTCATCTGACTAGGTAAACAGACTGAAAAAGAGACTGGACCTAGACACCCTACCTCTCAGACGAGCATCTTAAGCACTAGATTTGAAAGGTTTTCTTGCTTTCTTGTACTTTATCTTAGTTTTCAGTATTGAAGGAGGGATTGAGAGTGTGGTACTGTCGATTATTTAAGAACCTGATGGTTTGAACAGATAATGATGAGAATGAGGATGGAATCATTGTAGTTCAAATTTCTCTAGTAAGAAGGGCTGCAAGCCTCCTTTGATCACACTTTATTAAAAGATGATTTGATATTAAATAAATGTTTGGGTTTTTTTTAAGATATATGTGCTTAGAGCTAATGAACATTCAGTTTATATTTAAGTACAGTATAAGCAGCCATGAATTATATTGCACAGCGATGTAAAATGTTTCTTTTGGGTGAAAAATTCTTTTGGCTATGGAACCACATTCTCTGGTCATTGAACAAAAGTTTCTGAGAGGGTTAAACACTCAGTAACATGATATTGCCATGAGATATTTTAATTAGGAAATTTTAGGACACAAAGCAAAGCAAGGATTTATCCTCCAAATATAAAAATATTTATATGAAGATGCCATCACAAGAACTTCAGCAAATCTCTCAATCAAATAATTCATTTTTTTTTTCTTTTCTATTATAATTTCTTATAAAACACCTTTAAGTTTTTCAAAATCTTACTATGGTAGGCTCACAAAACATCAGAGCCAGTCTCTGTGGTATACAAAACGAGTATCAGCAAGAATTTAATATTATTCTTATCTCCTTTTACAGTACACAGGTTAATTTTAGCTGACACTATCAAATTATTGCATGTTATGGCAGCTTTTCAGAGGTATCCTTGGGCGCAAGAGACAAGGTTAGTCTCATCTCGTTGTACCTTTAGCTGGCCTTCTTAGTTAAGCAAGATTCACTTATTTCCTTCCAGGCAAACAGAAATAATTTATTATGACAGCTAATCCTCTGCTGAAGTACAGAAATTATCATTCACAGGAACATTGTATTCAAAAGGCTAAGGACTTCCTATAAACTGTTCCACATTTTTCAATGTTCAGTGTACCTTTGATTCTTTTGTACACATTTAAACATCTTGTTATCAGTGCTAGGAAATGAATTGGGTTGACTCTGTTTAAAAGGGACTGTCTTTTCAGAGTGAACATGCATCTAGTTGTCCAGATGGGCAATACTATTAGATGGATATTAGAGGGACAAATAGGATGCTCTGGTAATAAAGTCAGATGGAATACATGATGAGGCATATTATTATTTGCACAGACTCTTCTCAGACTTGGTGTCAGCATTAGTTTAATTAATACACATTTTGAAGCAGGAAGAGAAGAAAGTAAGATTTACTGAAGAAGGTCTGATGCCAGTAGAATCTATCCACACTAAGGTCAAGTGAGATAGACTTATTTATACTGGATGTGAATCCAGTCTGTTATTTTTACAAATCCAAAGGCTCATTGCAGTGAATTAGCTATTTCTACTGCGTTTAAGAAGCAATGTTTCCATTAGAATGATTTTCTGTCACACTGGTGAGTTTTGTGTTGTCTGAGTTTCATGTTGTGCTTTTCAAGTCAGTGTTAGCGTGAAATGGAGCATCGTCAACTTGTCACGGGAGGCAGATAAGATGTCAGCTAGTTGTGCTGATGGGCCAAAGTCATGGCTGTATCTATCATATTGGTGTCCTGCTACAAGGCTCGCAATGCTGCCTTTTCTCCAGGCACCTGCTTCCTTTGATTCAGCTTTGATATGTTACTGTTTATTTTCTTGAAAACAGGTTCTAGGAAAATTCCTTCTAAGGCCAACTGATGGGTGCTTTTTATGAGGAAAATATTTTTTTTTAATGACAGTATTTGCCTCTAGTGTAAATCTTTCCCCAGTCCAAAAGGTTCACTTGCATCCCACAGCTCAAAAAGTTGTGCACACTTCATTAATCTGCTCTTGTATGGAGACAGAGGTTCAGTAATAATAGCACTCTAAGTGATGTTAACACACAGACAGTTTTTAAAGGAAACACTTGAAATATAAGAAAGCCCTTCATTTTCTGTTTTGTAGAACTAAGAGTAAAACCTCTAGATGGCACCAGAAGAACAAGATAGAAATGATCAGATCTTAAAAAATTCTAGTAGCTATAGCCTATCCATCATTTTGATGCAAACACATCATTTAGGGAATGGGAGATTATTAAAAGCATTATACTTATGCCAGTGACAAGGACAGGTCCAGAAAATGACTGTTTCCCGGAAATAGCAGGTGATTTTGAAAGCAATAATGCTGCCTCTTAATCTTTGCATGACACACATTAAAAGGTTAAGCATGCCTTGTAAAATATTGCAAGACTTGTGTTACATCAAGTTTCTCCTATAGGATATGAAAACCACAGCATATTGACTATATTTATGGAGATTTGAATTTGAGTTCTAAAGAAATGTCTCAGACTTAGCAGCTTCCATAGGTTTTCAAAACTGTTTCTAATACTGAAAGGCTCATGCTCCACAGTTCTTCTTCAGTCTTTACAGAGGGATGATTCCATTTGAAATTAATGGGAGGTCTGGGAGCAAAGAGTGCAGGGTCTGGCTCTTAGCACTGCCACTGAAAGATTCAGTAATGCCAAGAACTATAAGAAACTACCAGGAGCCTTCTATATTAATATTTAATTCCTCATTGGAATGTGCAGTAACTCAGTATCATTTTTGTCCTTGGATATAAGCTCAAGGTTTATCAGATTGTCATCGTTTAAAAATAGCACACTTGACCTCACATCATTTCCTTTATGAACATTTGAACTTTGTGTGGGTGCATTAAAGGACTGTTAACTTGTAATAAACTTGTGTCATTTTTTAAGTTGCTGTAACTTCATTTTCTGTTATTGTTGTTCCTCTGTTACATTAATATTGTGCAGCTGAGAATCCAGTAGGAAAAAGAGACTTAGCAACCCTATTGTAGTTGGAAGTAATATGGTTAATAGCTGCAGCT